>SNQJ01S0087508.1:51580-66078 GCA_010110895.2 Picea sitchensis
TTTTTTTGAGTTATATGTACCGATGCTAAAAATTGTGAGAAAGCAATACTTCTTTAAACGACATAATGTACGATTATATTTCTATCATTTCAAAATATTTCAGTGCGCATGATTACAATATGCACCAGTGCATGATAAACATAAAAAGCTTTGGTGCTTTTCATTTATGTGTGTGCATCAGTGATTCTCATTTATGTGTGTGCATCGGTGCTTCTCATTTATGTACATGCACATGTGCTTTTCATTTATATGTGAAAACCGGTGCATTGTATTCAATACCACATCAATGTGTTTTGACAATAAAAACACTTAAAAAAAAAAAAAACCTCCCCTACAACCTTTGTCTTCCCAAAAATTTTCAGTTATATGGAACATCAATTAAAACCTCCACTAAAACCTCCACAACCAATATAGGAGGTTGTAGCGGACGTTTTTTTGAAAATTTTGTCAAATTTTGTAACACTAAAAACCTCTGCAAAAACCTCCACAAGAAGGTGTTCTCCTTGTAGTGTAAATAGTAGAACCCAGAAATGCAGCAACTCGGGTTCAAGATCTCAATCAACAAGAGGAGGAGGTATTCAAATAGGCTATGATACCATGTTTGAAAAAACAAGGCATTCCCACATAATACAAACACCTTCAGTAGTCACTCAAAAAACCAAATCAACGATCAATACATTGATGTTTTTACATGGTTAAAACCCTTGAAGAGTAAAACAGTCCACGATCCCAACAAACATGGCCACTTGAGGAAATATATTAATGCAAAAGAAAAATATCTTACAAGATATTTTATCACAATTGATCATCAACAAATGACCCTCCATGCTATTTAAATAGAGATCATGGACTAATCAATTTTTAAGCCACAGATCAATATAGTCGTTAATATCGAAGAGAATATGAGTCGTTGGATTACTCTATGTTTAAAACATATCATGACCATTGGATTACATAACCACAAATGCACACTAAATAAACATACTTTTACTTAAAGACATATTAGACTAAGTTGAATTTAACTAACTCCCAAGTGTCTAAATATCCTAACAATTTCTTTTCTAGATTCTCTTTAAATCATTTATTTATTTATTTTTAGAATATATCTTTTAATATTATTTAAATGAATATAAATATTCATAAAAAAAAAAATTAATTTAATGAAATAGAATTTTTTTAGTTTAAATAATAGTGTGGGTGATAATTTGAATCGTAAAATAACACCTTTTATTTAAAAATAACAATATTATACATTTAAAAAATACCTAAAATTTACTAATACATCTTATAAAATGTATAAGACTTATATATATTATCACACCACACTTTACATCTTACATAACTTCCTGTAGAATGTCCATTATGATGTCTTCTAAAACATCAAGTATAATATCTTCTTTAAAATTTAAAACATCAAGTATAATATCTTCTTTAAAATTTGCATTATCATATGATTTAATTATAACTAGAATGTTGATTATGACTCAATTACTTCATGGATAAAATAGTGAAGTGAAAATTTACTGGAAGTTATTCTAATTTTCTATATTTAATGGAAATTAAATAAATCATTAAATAATCTGTGTTTAATTTATATTTATTTTGTTTTGAATTTTAAATTTTTGTAAATTTTTATAATAATAATAATCATAATTAAATTATTCATAATAATATTTAAATGTTTATTTAATTAGTAAATTATAATGATTTTGTTGATTTTAGTGTTTATATATTGTTAAGAAATAGAACACAAGATAAGATAAAATAACTTGGCGGAAAATGCTTTAAACCATCTTTTTTACATTCGTATTACTCATTTCGATGATACAATTTTATAGTACATGAATGAAACCACCTAATAAACTAGATTTTCTCTCACACCAACATCTCATCAAAAATTAAAGCTAGGATGAGACAAATTAGGATCTAATACACACTTAGGATAAAAACTATACCCCATAACGTGAAATACAACAAGGTGTTGCAAGACTTCATGATTGTATAGGGAGTCACATGCTAACAATCCCCCCCTCAATCATAAGTATGAACAATAATACCAACAAGAAAGTAAGAATTGATATCATCTCCAAGTCTTCATTTTGAAACTCTTATGTTGAGCCCAAATCAATTTTGCAATAAACACGCGTGTGGAATTTTGATTTAACAAGCTTACAATGATGATTTGGTTAAGGGTAAACCACATGAAAACCCATGAATTCTCACCTTTCAACTGAAAAAGGAGGGAATCTTGATGATGATTACTAGACTTCAAGTTTCGACAACAACAAACAAATTTGTCAAATGGGCAACAATGACAACAACAACACGAGCATTGCAAAAAATTTCATCACTTGTGATAAATTACCAACTGGGCATTTTTTTAGGTTTCTACCACTTGTCATATTTTGTGCAACATCCATTGATTATTTGATTTTGATCTCAGCATGATGATTGATTTTGGATTTGATCAATTCTAGTAGGACACCTAGTTTACTACTCATCAGTTATTTGGCAGAATTATGGTTTAGTTGAATTATACATATAAATTCAAATTTATGATTAGGATGTTGATTGACATTATTTGTGTGTCACTTTTGAGAGCAATATTGTGGACATTATGCTCACCTAGATGGTCATTTGAACCACCATAGGAAAACTAGATTCATTTGCATTGTTTCTTGGCATTTGATTGAGTTGTCAGGCATTTTCAGGGATGTGTCAGACTTGTAGTAAATTCACTTCTCATGAGTTTCTCTCATCAAATATTAGAGGCATTCACAACAATGAACAAATTACAAGCATTCTAGCTCACATGTTTATGTAGTGACATTTTCCATATTTTATGAGCTTTTAGCATCCAAATTTGGTGGTTTTTCAAGAACTTCTTCATCGAGGCTCATCTTAGGCATTTTAGAATGAAGACTTGGAGATGATACCATTTTATGTTTCCTTCTTGGTATTATTGTTCCTACAGTAACTTCTATCATTGAGGATGACACAACCTTGCAAAATGATCTCCATTCGGGATACATTATTAATAACAAATCACTTGGTAACAACAACACTATGACACCCCCCTAGGTGAAAGGAATCATTACTGGCAATGTGGTGAACCTATCAAGCCATGCTCTTGATAATAATGTAGTAAGTGTTTTGAAAAAATAATCAGGCTTTTCTTTATCACCTAAGAAGATCCCAATGGATGATTTCATTTGCAATATTGAAGTTGGAATTAAAAACCTCCTTGAAAATCTTACAAAATAAGTAAGACATGAGGTAGCCTTAACTTTAGGAAGGTCAAGAAACCCAAAGAGAAACAATAGCAAAAACGAAAATAAATCTTTGAGAGCGTTAACAAGCAATAATAATATAGTTATTTTGAAAGCTGATAAGGGAGGATCAATAGTGGTTATGGATAAGGAAGATTATGTTAAGAAGATGTGTGAACATTTGAATTTAAGTGGGTGTTATAAGAAAATAAAAAAGAATCCTTTGAATAAAATGATGAAAGAAATGTTCGATGGTATTAAGACACTATCCCTTGATGATTATATCAAGAAGAATCCCATACCCAACTTCCCCCTCATTCCCAGAATCTATGGCCTACCTAACATTCATAAAGATAATGTTCTCCTCAAGCCTAATGTTAATACTATTGGATCCCCCACTTACCTTTTGGCCAAATTCCTAGCTAATAAATTGAAATGGTTGGTTGAAAACACAGACTCTTATGTTAAGGACTCAACCCATTTCGTAAACAAAATCAAGAATCTCAAGGTAGATAATAAAGACATCCTTCTTAGTTTTGATGTCGCGTCTCTTTTTACTATGATACCATTCAATGAAGCAATATTTTTAATTGAAAAGGTAACTGACTCACAAATAACTAAATTGGTTGAATTATGTATAAGGTCTACATTTTTTAGTTTCCAAGGTATCATTTATGAACAAACTTGTGGGGTTGTGATGGGGTCTCCAGTATCCCCTATTGTGGCAAATCTTTATATCGAGAATTTTGAATAGAAGGCTATCAATTCCTCCCCCTTTGAACCTGATTTGTGGGTCAAGTATGTAGATGATACAAATGTAAAATGGCCTCATGGAAGAGAGAACCTAAACAATTTTTTTGAGCACTTGAATACTCAATCAAAACATATCCATTTCATTGTGGAATTGGAAGTCCATAATTCTATTCATTTCCTGGATGTTTTCATTTCAAGAAAGGAGGATGGTTCCTTGGCACATCAAGTGTATTGTAAGAAAATCCACTTTGAACAATATCTTCATGTTGATTCCCATCATCATCTATCCCAAAAATTGGGGGTCACTAACACTTTGGCTACCACAACCCTAAGAATTTCTGATGAGGAGCATTTGGAAAAAGAAAAGCAACACTTAACTAGTTGCTTCCTAAAGAGGGGTTATAAGGATTGGTAGGTGAAGAAGACCTTTCAGATGGATAAAAAAAAAAATAGAGATCGAATTCTTAATGATGAAAGAGACCATAAGGTGGTGCTCCCATATGTCCAATTCACATCAGAGAATATCGCTAGAATCCTAAGAAAGAAGATTATATAATAACCATTTTTCAACCCCCTAGAATGATTAAAAGTATCCTTAGTTCGATGAAGGACCATGTGGACCCTAAGCTACAAAAAGGGGTTTGCAACATCCCCTGCTCATGTGGTATAAACTACATTGGTGAGACTGGGAAGTATTTCCAGGATAGAATTAAAGAACACAAAGTTGCAATTATTCATAATCGTGAAACGTCCTAAGCTTTGGCTAAGCACTCTATGAGGACAAAGCATCATATTTATATTGAAGATGCCAAGATTCTTGCAAGGGTGGATCACTTATCCCAAAGATTTATTAGAGAGGCCATGGAAATTATGAAGGAAAACAAATGTCTGAATAGGGATGATGGCCTTAAGCTAAGCAAATCTTAGCTTTCCATTCTTCAGAGTTAACCCTTAAGTCTGATTTTTGTGCTTGTTCTTTTCCCTATTTCCTCTTCCTCTTCCTTTTCCTTTTTGAAGTTTCCTTGGTTTCATTTCTATCTTCCTTTGCTTTTGTTTGTTGTTTTACATAACATTTCTTTGTTTTTTCTCTCTTGTATTTTTAGGGTTCCTTTTATTTTTTCTCTTTGGTTTTGCCCTTTGTTTATCTAATTATTTATTTTGTTTGCATTCTTTTTTCTTTTGTTCACTTCCTTTTTATGTTTTTATCCTTTTCCCTTTCTCCTTTTGTTTTATTTTTATCTAGTTGACTTGTACTTTTCTAGTTTTTTTTTATCTCTACGGTTTTTGTTATCAATGTTAATTTAGGGGTTTCCTGGTGATTTATGGATCTAAACCTCATTTCCTATTAATTTGTTTAAAATAATTTATGATTTCTACTGATGGACTGCGTATCGCAAGTCCGAAACGTCGACAAAATGTTTCAAAGCATAGTGAATCAGGAAATCTATGATAATAATAGGCTAGAAATAGTCAACAGTCTTTCCCATTAAGTGTGATCTTTGAAGATCATGAGAAAGGACTAGATTTCAAAAATCATCCATTGACCATCTTTTGCGACACACAAATGGCTTGAGAATGGGGGTGCCTTTAATGAGGCCTTGAGCCATTTTATTGTAGATGAGGTTTGTTAGGCTCCAATTACCATGATATGAAATGTTGGAGCAAAGGACACCCTTGGTGAATAGACCCAAAAACGTCGATTTCATCAAATATACATATGTTAATGGACAATTATGTTGAAGCATTAACGAGCAAAGTTTCAATTCCTTTCATGAAAAATTGTCCAAATGTAAGAGCGTTAAGCATGGTATAACCGTCCATTTAACTTTGTCATAGAATTTTTTAAATATTTTTTTTGAAAAGGGTATTATGGCAAAGGTACCAAATCCATTCCATTCATTCCCATATAAAAATAACATTTTAGCTCGGGTGGTTGGGTAGCATGCTTGTTATCCTCCCTGCCCGAGTTCAATTCTCCTTTTGAATTTGAACCTATAACCTCCTTAAAAATTTCCATACATTTATATACAAGCTAAGTGGGCCTAATGGTTAGCAATCAAATCACTATGTAAACAGGGTCCCCTGTCTCACAAACTAGAGGTATCATACACCAATTTGATATATTATTATTATTATAATGAAACACCCTTGGATACAACTCATATAATCTTGTCAAATAATTTTACAAAAAAATATGCTTAATACACCAGGCCAATTCATAAATGATTAATAATATACTTAATAATTTTCTTTATACATGAATGATTGACATATTTTTTCTTTTCTTTAAAAAACCATTAGAACATGTTAACTTAAGGTTATACAAAATTAACATCATAGAAACTTGATTGGACTAAAATCACAACAATTTTATTAGATTGAAATCAAATACTTCCTCAAAATTGTTCTTATCGTTGTTGATTTCCTTCCATCTTATCTATATTCCAATAGATTCCCTAGTATACAACTCTTCTACAATTTTTTTTTTACTAACATACAACTCTTCCTTGGAATTATTTTGCTTATTCTTTAGCATCGTTTCTTCATTTGTCCTTGTCCTTTTTTAAGATTATCTTTAAAACAACTTTTTTAAAATTCTCCCTTTTAATAAGATTGTGATTTTAAATCAACCTTTTTAAAAAAATTCATATTCATGAATTTTTTTTATAAATGAAAGGCTTTGATATTTTCCATCCTAATATTCTCATGAGATGCCACACTATTCTTCTTTTTAGTCTTGTGAAAACCATGAGATGCCACACTATTCTTCTTTTTAGTCTTGTGAAAACCACTTTTCATAGATTAAGCGGAATTTCCCTCTTCTAAGCATGGTTTTTGTTTTTACTTATTTATTAATGGGTTTTACTGACTCTTAGAAATAAATTTTCTTTCATTTATGTTTATATATTTTCTATGAATATTTGTTTAAACTTAGTTTAAATATTCTATTATTTATTTTATTTTTTTTTTGCATATTTTCTTATCAATTTTATCTTAAATCTTGTTAGAAATTGTTGAAACTTGGCACCTTGGAGTTTTTCAATAGCAATTTCACCAAGATATAGATCACCATGTTCCCGTGAAAAAGTTTACATGATAAAACATTTAGTAACACCATTTGTTTGGCTTTGCTTTTGCACTTTTCTTTTTTTTTTATTATTTTTTGATTAATATTTATTTTTACTTTTGTAAATCTAGTTTATATTGAATTTTAGTTTATATGGATTTTGATATATATTTTTATTAATTTTAAATTAATTTTTTTTAATTTTTTTTTTTTAAATTAATTGAATAATATATTTAAATAAAAAATATTAAAAATAAAAATAAAAAATCATTAAACTTTTAAAACCATTTTAATCAAATCAAAATATTTTAAAGGATTTTTTTCCTTCTAAATCCTTCTTTGAATGATCCATTTAAGGAACAACTGCCTTAGAGGAAATCTCAAGGAGAGGAACTTTTATCATTCTTATTTTCTAAAAATTTATAACACCAAATCAAGATCATTAGAAGAACATATTAGTTTATCTTCCTTATTTCTAATGTTCTTCTTAATTAATTCAAACATCTCAGTGGAGGTACTTCTTAGGAGTTTGACGTTATTAAGATTATTTTTTATTATTTAGTTATTGGGAACTTATACTAGAAGATGGTAGAGAGAAAATACCTCATGTTGTTATTAAAATAATTAATTTTTGAATATTTTATTGTTTTGTTGTTATTAAAATAATTATTTTTTGAATATATATATATTTTAAATATTTTTTTGTTTTTATTTTTTTTTATTTAGTAATAATGTGTAATAAGTTGAGTTATAAAATTGGTTTAGAGTAAGTTTTAAAATTGATTTTGATTGATTATAATTTTATTTTCCTAAAACATAAAGAAATAGGTTAAAGACCTAAAATCAAAAGATAATTTGTAAAAGTTAAAGTATGTCATCTTATAAATCATTAGTGGGTTATTTTAGGTAGCGTAATTGATGAATCAACTAATATTTGTGAACAACAACCAATAATGATTATCTTTATTATTAATTAACAACTAAATTATAATATTTTTTGTCATCTTAAAAAAAAAATCATAAAATAGTATTATAAAAAAATAAAAAAAAAAAAACACAAATTTCTAAAAGTATCACCATTAAAATGTAGAATTCTCTAAAATGTCTACCATTTATATATGTTATTACAACACTCTTTACATCCTACATGAGTCCCTCGAGGATGTCCACTATAATGTCTTCTAAAACGTTGTGTATAATGTCTTCAGTAGAATATGCATTAATGTCCGAAGGATGTTGATTATGATTGAATTACTTCAAGGATAAAATAGTAAAGATAACATTAGAATATAATGTCTTCTAAAACGTTGTGTATAATGTCTTCAGTAGAATATGCATTAATGTCCGAAGGATGTTGATTATGATTGAATTACTTCATGGATAAAATAGTAAAGATAACATTAGAATATAATGTCTTCTAAAACGTTGTATATAATGTCTTCAGTAGAATATGCATTAATGTCTGAAGGATGTTGATTATGATTGAATTACTTCATGGATAAAATAGTAAAGATAACATTAGAATATAATGTCTTCTAAAACGTTGTGTATAATGTCTTCAGTAGAATATGCATTAATGTCCGAAGGATGTTGATTATGATTGAATTACTTCATGGATAAAATAGTAAAGATAACATTAGAATATGCATTAATGTCTGATATAATTAGTAGAATATGCATTAATGTCCGAAAGATGTTGATTATGATTGAATTAATTCATGGATAAAATAGTAAAGATAACATTAGAATATGCATTAATGTCCGATATAATTATAAGTAGGATGTTGATTATAATTGAATTAATTATAATTTTAATGATGCATAAAATAGTAAAGATAAAACATATGAGAAATTATTCTAATTTCTTAGGTAATTGATGAAAATTAAATAAGTTATTAAATAATTTGTGTTTAAGCTATATATATTTTTAATTTTTAAAAAGACTTGTAATAATAATTAAAATTAAATTGTTAATTGGGTTTAGTTTAAGTGGTTGGGAGAAATTATTTTTATTCTCTCCACCAAGGTTCAATTCTTGCAAGTGGCGTATTGCAGTAGCTTTGAGTTTTTTTGTTGATTGGCCTTGTACACTGAAGATTCCCTAGTCTTTGTAATATGTAAAACTAAAATTGTTTTTCTCATTGAGATATTTCCAATGCGATATTGTGCACCCTAAATGGAGTTTGTATGTGGTAGTTGTAGCCTTGAGAAGTTAACATATCAACTAGATTCATTGAGGTTTGCATTCTTTTTGCTAGTTCATCTCCTAGGGTTAGGGTTTTCAATATTTAGGGTTTTTTCCTCTTAGGGTTTAGTACTTTATGTTAAAAGGTCATTTAAGACTCTTGTAATAGTTCTTGTAAATGAGCATAGCCAACACGTCTCTCTTCAAAGATAAGCTACCACAATTCTAGCTAGTTTGTATTGCTTTGCATTTCACAGTCTTTTCCTATTTCATTTATTAATAGAATTTGGTTGTCACTATATTATTGATCTCTCTACAATATTTATATGTGTGTGTGTTTCCATTCATATTCCCCCCTTTCATTTCATTCTCTATACAATATAGATCAATATCTCTTGCTAACATTCAATTTCTTGTGTTAATGTTTAGATTTAAAATATTAATTCATTATGAGATTTGAATCCCTTGAATACTATGTGGTGTCTTTGCACTAATGTACCACTATAGTAAAATGTAGAAATTAATTTCTAAAGAATATTTATACCAATTCATTTTTTTTAGTAGACCTTGTGAGTCTTAGGGGATTATAAATATCATTGTTGACATCATCAAAGGAGGTAGGGAAGTGCGAAGAGGAATGAGAAATGGAGAAATAATGCATCTCAAGGTAGATGACAATGAAGGAACTACTCGAGTGAGATATGTTAACCAAGAACAATTTATTATGAATGAAAAGGTTCATGATTTTCTTAAACAACTAGCATAGTAGGCCCATAGACTACCAATTCTAAGGACATTTGATAGTTCAACTATATCTTGATGGAAGTCTCTCCATTTGTGGAGAGAAATAATTAAGTCATTAATGTCCTTAATCAATTGAGATCTTAGTATTAGAGATTAGTTGAGGCACAATCATAATGATTTAGGAGTGTTGAGAAGAAGAATTTATTATGAAGGTCAAGTAGAAACTAACCATAATATACTTTTATATTCTATAAACTTAGCCTTAGATCATAAAATCATGTAACTTTGTAACCATCTCTTAGAATAACAACTCAAAGATTTTGAGGCTTCTAAGATCAACCAAATAGCATGATCCAATTGCATTGTTTATGTTAGCTATGTTAACATATCCATTTGTGGAGAGAAAAAATTAGATTATTAAGATTCTTAATCAATTGAGATCTTAGTATTGAGATTAGTTGAAACATAAGCATAATAATTTAGGAGTGTTGAAAAGAAGAATTTATTATGAAGGTCAAATAGAAACTAACCATAATATATTTTTATATTCTATAAACTTAGTCTTAGATCATAAAAGCATATAACTTCATAACCATCTCTTAGAATAACAACTCAAAGATTTTGAGGCCTCTAAGATTAACCAAATAACATGATCCAATTGCATTGTTTATATTAGCTATGTTAATTTGACATGCAACTCATAAATCATATATCATATGTATTAGAAGTGACAAAGAATTGAAACCCAAATAATTACAAAACAAAATCATTTTATTCTTATCACAACAATTTTGAAAGCATGTCTAATAGGCATTTTCTATCTTTACAATATAAACAACATTATAAATATTTCAATATTCATAATTTTTTTATATAAAAGAAAACATGAATAAATCTACATAATTAAATATTGTAAATGATAGAATAAATGTAAATGAAATCATATTTTCTTTAATATATGATAAACTACTAAACCAACCATAATTGTTAATAATAATTAAAATAATAAAAATCTCTAAAATCAATAATGATACACCATGATTAACAAAGTTAAACCATTTACAACAATGGTCAACCATTCTTCACTACTTAATATATCCTCCTTAATATATGGAAATTAAAAAGATCTAATATTACATGTAAATTGTAATTAATTTAAGTATTTTTCTCCACAATAATAATACTTATCTTCATTTATCTTTCTTACAAAAGAGAAGGTACGCTTTCATTGGATCCCAATTAAAAGACGTTAGGGTTCTACAAAGTACACGCAGCCCCTCATGTAACCGTTACATCTCCATGCCGTATATGTGAAGCACGCTCCTTAGAAAAGAGGACTATCTTACCTGCAAGTCAAAATGGACTCTCAAAGCACGTAAGTTAAGTTAATATGAAAGGATTTTTTCCCTGGTTATAACTTTGATAAGGATTTGGAAAACAATAATAAGTATAAATACAGTTTTATTATGATTTAAATTTTATGGATGTTGAATAATATTTTGATGAAATTTTTTTAATTTAAAATTAATTTAAATTTAAATCTTAAAAAAATCAAAAAAATGATTAGAGTTTTTAAATTATCAAAATTTTAATTCTACTCTTAGCTAAATTTTAACAATTTAAAAAAGTTTATGACAAAAGTAAACATTTTATTATCAAGTTCATTTTTCCTAAGTGGATACACATTTCCAAAATAGAATTTGAAAGAGAAGTTTCCAAAATCTTATGCTTAAATTCAAATTCTCAAAAAAATGATTAGAATTTTTAGATTAATCAAAATTTTAATTTTACATTTCATTAAATTTCGTTTTTTTGACAGAAGCGGTTATGTGTTATATTAAAGAAACAGTGGCAAAACCACTGGAATAGGACCAACATACATCTGCTTCAAAAAGATAGAATCCAAATATGAGAAGCGTATTCCCAAGATGCCAGACAGGGATGCAATAAGCGGGACTAGTTTTAAACAACAAATAAAAGTCATAGTCTGAAAACAATCTGCTAGGAGACTAAAACACATAGGCAACGAACAAACTTTGAGCTTGGGAGCCGCAGCTTCTAGAAAAGCAAGATTGAGCCTTAGGGGAGGAGGGCTTTCCGAACCTCATTGTTGACAAGAAGATCTCCCTTGTTGAGGAGGGTTGCCTTATTGGCTTCTCTGTCTGCTTCCAAGTTGAGAGATCTGAGGATGTGGAAAAACCCGATCTTTTGGAAGGAGCGGGAGAGGAAGTGAATTCTCTTAATTAGGTTGGACAACTTCAAATTACTACTTTTGGGTGTAGTGATCATATCTTGGATGAGCAGACGTGAGTCTCCAAATACCAATGCTTATGTGAGTCCTTGAGATTTCATTTGAACCATACCTTGCAAGAGTGTGTGAGCTTCTGCCATGTTATTTGTATCGTTACCAATGCTCCAAGCATAATGGATTTCAACAATTCCCCCGGGATCANCTCCTATTGCCCCTGGATTACCTTTCAAGGCTCCATAAAAAAAGAGGTTGTACATTTTCTGATCTCTTCTCCACTTATCAAACTGGGGCAGGTCCAATCTAATCTCCCAATCTTCAAGAAGGGGAGCTTGAGATGGAACCATAATCTCCACATGTTGGCACAATTTTAGCCATTATGCCTCCTCTGGAAGGAGTGAGACTTTATGTTTGGGCAAGGAGAGAGATTGAATACATTTGCCCAATAGGACTTGGGTTTTAACAACTACTTGAGCAGCGGATGAAGACGAATCTCTAAATATATGGGCGTTACATTCCAACCAGAGTTTCAACACAATAATTTTAGGAATAGTTAGCCAATAGTGTTTGAGATTAGGATTTTGAGATAGGGAGTAGGGAAACACCAGATCCCAAGAGCTGAAAAGAGAGGCCAGAGATCCCGACAGAGTTATCGTGCTTGACCAAGGTCCAAGTGCCAGAGCCCAGACTTCCTTAGCGAATGGGCAATCCAAGAAAAGATGCTCCGATGTGTCTTTATGAGAGCGACAAAGAGGGCACTGATGGGGGCCAACAAAGCCTTCTTTTCTAGATTCTCGCTTGATAGAATACTACCATGAGCCAGATTCCACACAAAAATGTTGAATTTAGGTAGGCTTTTAAAATTCCAAATGCGTTTTCGAAAAGCAGGATTAGGAGGAACGTTTGGAACTTCATAGAGGAGGGAATAACCCTGGGTTGAGGAGTATAAGCTTGATCTTGAGCCCTAGCCTCTCCTGTCTTTGGTGGTGGGAACGATGTGCGCATAGCCCTGAAGTGAGGAGAGGAGCATGTTCTTTTCATCCTCCAAAGGCCTCGAACAGTTGGGATCTGCCAGTTGAGACAGGATTCGTCGGTGCTCCAAGTGGAGATATCCCAGAGTGATACAAGTCCTTGTTACTGCGTCCAAGCTCTGATATTGACACTAGTACATATAACCAAATTTGCCACAGTTTTTCATTGCTATTGCCACACTTATCCATTGCAATTTCCACGAAAGCCAAGACTATTTTTTGTCGCTATTTTTTCGTCGCTATATCCACAAACCAGGTGTTTGTGGAAACAATGATGAAATTAGCTCTCCACATGTCATCACCATCAAGATAGGTTAACCTTATACATCGTCGCAATTACGACGAAACTTCGTCGCAATTACAAAGAAAAACTGTGGCAATGTAAAAAAAATTGTGGAAAGTTGCAACGCAAAAGCGTGGCAATAGCGACGAAAATTTATGCCAAGACAAAACTTACAACGTAGATGTTGTATGTGCGACGCAAAACTGTGGAAAATTGCGACGAACTTTCTTCGTTATTGCCACGGTTGTTCAAAATAAAAATTGGCTTCCGACGAACTATTGTAGATATTGCGACGCATCCTTTAAGGTTTTTTTTTTTTAAAAACACACGAGATATGGTATTACCATATTACAATGTAATATGGTAATAACATATTACAATGTAATATGGTAATGCCATATTAGTATTACCATATTACATTGTAATATGGTAATGCCATATTACAATGTCTCTACTTTCTCAACAAGATGCAAGAAGTTTTTTTTTAAAACAACTTAGGATAGTGATTTGTCCTGAGTGGGATGGTGCCCTTGGCATTCAACAAGGTAGGAAGTAATTCATTGATGACAAGTGTAGCAGGTGTGCAGGTCCACTAGTGTATGGATATTATCTGCTAAGTGGCATTCTTGAACTTCCTCTTCCAGAATAGATGGCTCATATAGCTTGAGATGATTGACATAAATGATATTATGGATGTCTAGCAAGGAAGGGAAATAGTAATGACAACCATTGTCATTAATATATTGAAGAACAATATAGGAACAATAGCAAATAGGCTTGAGTTTTTTATGATGCTACCCGTTAAAACGTTGTTTGTTCATATACAACCAAATTCAGTCACCAATTTGAAACTAGACAAAGCCTTGATGGTGATCCTAGAGGGATTTATAATGAGCTAGGGAGTATTGAAGGGCATTA
>SNQJ01S0087509.1:9708-34979 GCA_010110895.2 Picea sitchensis
ATAACTTTTAACTTCTTGACTTTTCCCCCCCTCAGTGTGAGACTATGACCTAGTGGGGGTTCCCAGGCCACTGAGTCTTCTCATCACCTCTCTAAGAGGTGGGGGACATTATAGTGGTGTAGGTAGATTAAGGATTACCTCTATCTTTGTTGGGTCTACCCTAATTCCATCTGTAGAGATATAATGCCCTAGTACCACACCTTTTGTCTTCATCATGTGACACTTTTTGTGGCTTAAACATAATCTGGTCGCAATGCATCGCTCTAGTATTTTCTCCAGGTTATTTATTGCTTGATCGAATTCATCGCCATAAGGAGTGAAATCATCCATATAGACTTCAAGTCCTTCGTTGATCAAATCGTTGAATATGCTCAGAATGGCCCTTTGAAAAGTGGTTGGAGCATTACAAAGTCCAAAGGGTAATACTTTGTATGCAAAAGTGCCCTAGGGGCATGTGAATGTAGTTTTATCTTGATCTTCTGGGGCAATCTGAATCTGATTGTACCCACTAAAACCATCTAGGAAAGAAAATAATTTCTTTCCTGCCAAAGTATCTAGGACCTGGTCAATGAAAGGCAAAGGGAAGTGGTATTTTTGAGTGGCTTTGTTAAGTTCCCTGTAGTCAACACAAATGTGCCATTTCCTATTTTTATTTGGGACGATCACTAATGAGGAAACCCACCGACTATTTGAGATGGGATATATAAAATCTACGTCCAACATTTTTTGTAATTCTTCTTTAACGATATCCCTGAGGGGGGGATTTAATATTCTCTGTGGTTGTCAGATAGGCCGGGCATATTTTTCAACATAAATGTGGTGTGTATAGAGTTGTGGATCAATACCTTTCATATCATAATATTCCCATGCAAAAGCTTGTTGGTATTTGGAGAGGACAGGAATTAGCTTTTGTTGTTGTTGTTCATCTAAATTGGCATTGATGTTTAGAGGCCTCCCGGGTGAAATCTCGACGATTTTGTTGTTATGAATTACTATAGTTGGAATTTGTTGTTCCATTAAATATTCCAGCAGGTCCCCCTGTGCTTCACAGTCTAGAACAACTTGGAGCATCTGGCAGGTCAGGTTTCTCATGGTGGTCAGATTATTGATAAGCCCACTGATTACATCATCCTCTAGTTGGTTTTTAAGTTTGATGGCTTCTTCCTACATAAGAGGGGCTCGTAAATCCCTCTATGGGTATTGTGGTGGTGGTAATTGTGGATATACAAAAGTTGGACTTGGTTTAGCAGGAGGATATAAAATGAGGTTCTTCATGATACCCCATCTAGTGATTGTCATATTTCATGTTCAACATCCTATGTACGCATCTGTTGTTGCAAGCCATGGCCTACCCAGTATCAATGGATTCCCTTCAAGTCCACCTCTTGGATTGATGATGAGGAAATCTGCCGAATATTCCCAAGAGTCGAAAAAGATGGCTATATCATGTAATGTGCCAACTGGTCGAACTATCGATCAATATACCAACTGCAACATTATTGTTGTGGGTTCAAAGGAGTTAAAACCCAAGGTATTGCAGGTTTCCATAGTCAGGATGTTGATGGATGCTACAAAATCAACTAGTGTATTAGGAAAAGAGCAGCCCTAGATCTGAACTGTCACAATGGGATTCCCCGGATCTGGATATTTAACCGGTTCTTGTCTACCTAAAATTAGATCAGATAAGGCTCCTACCACGTGGACTGTTGATGATGGATTTTTAATTTTTCTGACAGGCTTTCTCCCACATAGGTCCTTGATTGTTTTTGCATATATTGGGATGTCCTGAAGAGCTTGCAGGAGTGGAATATTGATATATAAATTATTGCGTTCCCCTACAAGGTCGAAGTTGGGATATACGGTCGGTTTTGCTATCATCAATCTTTCGGGGAAAGGAGGGGAGGGTGTTGCACCCTTATCGGGATCTTATGATTCGACTGTGTTTCCCCCCTGCTCGATTTCTTCTGTTATTACCACAGTCTAAGGTGTTATCGCTGGTTGTTTTTCACTCTCCTTCCCTTGAAAAACGTCATTTTCTTCAGGAGAGATTATTCGTCCCAACCTTAATTGTAGTTCGCTGCACCCTACCGAGTTGATCTCTCCTTCTCCATTTTCCATAATATGGATGAGATGAGTCGGTCTGTTATTTGGATTTGGGTGAGGCTGGGCTGGTATTTGAGGGCGCAATTGGGATTGTGGATTTTGGGACAATTGAAATGGGGCTTGTAACATAGGTTGAGTTTGAGGAGCCATCCCCATGGGTTGATTGTTTATCCCCACATGGCGCTGCCAATTCTGATTCCAATTTGGGTGTTGGGCAGTCATGTTGGGCCACTGTGAAGGGTAAATGTTGTTATTTGAGTTTTTCCGGGATGAGGCGGGATATTGTGAATTAGGCCAAGTAGAAGTTGTGGTTGGCTGATTCTGCCAAGTAGGGATTGCAGGTGGGTATTGTTGGGGTTGTCAGTTTTGATTAGTAAACGGCTGACCCTACCATGTGCTACCAAGATCGTGTTGTTGGTTATACTGTCCGTAGAAGAAAGAGGAAGGGTCCTGCAATGTATTTGGAGGTCGACTCTGCCATTGATGATGTTGAGCCTTCAGATATAATGGTTTTGTTTCTTCTTCTACTTCCCTAAAGACAACTTTCAGTCCAGGAACCGATGGGCATTGTTCTATGTCGTGATCCTTGGCGCAGATAGCGCAAACCCTGACCATGTCCAAAGGGCAATCCCTTGGACCATGTTTTTTTCTGTTTGTCCTGCAACACATCCAATTGTGTAGTCAGAGTGCTCAGAATGTTTGTTTTAAATTTTTCTAAGAGACTACAAACTTCAGCTCGAGTAACACCCCCGCTGGCAATATTGTTATTTCTGGTGAGGGGGGTGCGCATCCCTGATCTGGTTCGTGAACTTCCTCTTGAGCACCTGATGCACAATAGGATAATATCATTATAAGTTTCTTGATAAATGTCACATTTCCCCATTAAATTCAACGTTTCTACCCATTCATCTTTCATACCTTTAATCGAAGTTTCCTTAAGTACTTCCCCTGGTAGCATTGCATAGGGTGATCTTTGTAAATTATATTGAAATCTCTCTACATATTCTTCTAATGATTCATTTTCTTTTGCAGTCATTTGAAAGATTTCATCTTTTAAGTCTCTGGTTCTACAATAATCCTGATACTTTGTCAAGAAGGCTTGTTTCATCTCATCCCGTGAGTTTATATCTCCTCCCCCTAATCCCATGAACCAACGTAGAGCTTCTCCTTTCAAAGTGGAGGGGAACAATTTTAATTTTGGGGGTTCAGAGGTGTAATCATACCCTCTACATAGGACATCAAATTCAAATAAGAATGCATCCGGGTCTTCTGAGATTAATCCATGAAAGGTTGGCACACTTTGTAGGAGAATAGCCTTCATGGGGGCATTGGCGATTGGATCAATTATCGGATATTCCAAAGTGGAAGTATGGGGATGTTGTGGATTTGGTTGTGCCATTTGATCGAAAATATGCTAGAAATATTTAAGGATTTCTTTCTCTGGATATTTTATTTGAATTGATTGGTTATCTGATCCTCTAGGGGATTTGAATGCACTCCCTCTATCTGGGATTTTGGGTATGCCTTCTTATTTCACAGGAGATTCAGGATCGGGTGGTGGGTCTGTCTTAGTTATCCCACTAGTTTCTCCTTCTCCTTCCTCCAGATTACAAGAGTTTCCCTCTCCTAAAGGGTTGAGGGGTGGAAGATCTGTGCTCTGAATGCTTAGCTCGGTCCCTTCAGTTTTGCTATGAGGGATTCGGGTAGATCCTTTTCTCTTTCCAACTAAAGCTTGAGATTCTACTTTTCGGATGATGTCGTCTATGAAAGCACTTCTTCCAAGGAGCACCAAGCCCTGGGATTTGGTAATTTTTGGTGGAGGTTTTGGTTTTTCAAGATATTTCTTCTTAGTCATACACACTTCACACAACAAAAAGGAAAAAAACACCTATGCAACCTCTTAATGCGTCAGCTGGAGGTAGGCGCTTGTATAAGCATCTTACTTATTGCCTGCATAGGTTCTTACCTTCTGTCTTCAATACCTCATCCTCCAGAGGCACAATCTATGCTACCTTTGACATTCTTCCCCAGCAATGGTGCCAAAATGTTGGGCTCTAAAGATGTCTAAAAACAACCTTAGTTTAACATTAATTTATCAACTCGAGGATTCGTCTTTTATCTCAAAGAATATCGGCAAAGTCTATGCAGATAGCTCATAGCGGCTAAAATCATGTAGTGAAAGAAAATCTCAGTTTATCAGCAATCCATTTCCTCAAACATTCATTAAAGATTCTAAGAATTGAAATCTAAAGTTGTGCAAAAGGAAAGGAACTATCTAATCTATTGAATTCATTTTAAGAGAACTAATAGAGTCTAGATAAAGACTTGTAGAATTGACTATCATTGTGAATCAAATTGTTGAAAAGAAAAAGACGAATTACTCTATCAATGGAAAGGAACAGAGACTGTAATCTAACTGAAAAGAGACAACAATCATCTTTCTATTGAAAGGAACAACAACTATATTCTAGCAGAAAGGAAAAGAAAATGTAAACTAAGTAAAAGGAATGGCAAATGTAAACTAAGTAAAAGGAACAATAAATGTGAACTAAATGAAAGGAATAGGAAATGTGAACTTATGAGGAACCGTCACGCATCAAATCTCAGTAATAGGAATTGGAACAACAATCATTTAATACTTCAAGGAATATCTATTTCTTGCAATTGACATGAAATCATCAACACGCATATGCGTTCGTTAACTACTATAAAAGAGAATCGAATCACAAAACATAATTTGAACTGATACAATTACAAATCGAACAGTAGCTCTTTCATACTGGGCCCTTGGTCCTTAGAAGCACTACTATTTAAAACTCAGTATATAAAAATGGTAAAACCGCTCAAAGCTTCTATTGATTTCATAGCTGGTACAACATTTTACAGAAATGGCTAATGCATAGCAATTCTATATTCTCAATTCTTGAGTGCAATTATTCTACTCTCTTTCAAGATATATTTACCCCTTATATGTTACAATAATCTGGGTAAACTAATCTATCCTGAGGATCGAGAGATCCTCAGGATTTCTTTACTATTACAATAAGTAACTCAATTATCTTTAAAACTGTTTTGCGCCATAAAGTCTTCAACCTCCAATAGCTTGCGCATATTCAAGATTCCCCTTGCTATCTTGGGTTTGAAAATATTTAACCAATCCTGCAATAAAACCAGACAATTCCAATCATATTTAGGATCTATGTAACCTAATCTCCAACAACAACGCTAAAGAGTATATTATTCATTTTCTGTTCTATTTGCTTCTAAATAACCGAAAAGTCAATCAAGATGATATCATGAAATGTGGGAAAAAGGAAGATATTTATACCTTTTTCATAACCTAACAATGTTCAAGAGAAGTCCAAACAAGCCCTCCATTTCAAATCATATTCGTACTTTGACTTACCCTCAAAATCTGTTACTTATTTCGTGTCATTGATGGGGGATACATCAAGGCCCTTTTGTGACGAGTCTTTTTCTGTCAACTCCAACTCATTATCTGAGAATAATACTTAGAAATCATTTAGTACCTTAGAACCTGCATGTCTTAATGGTAGGTCTCTTCACTTTCGATAGTGGATTCACATCATTGGTACCTGATCGAGACATTCCACCGAATGTTCGACTTCAACTCATTTATTCACATTCATTCGGATTGTACTTAGGTACCTTGGGATTCATTGACATCAATGGTGATTTCCCTCGCTCTTGTTAACAATTTTCATCAATGACCAGTAATCGATTGGTTTCTACCATGTTCGACTTCGACACATGTAATCACATGGTTAGATTCGTACTTTTCAGACAACGGGATTGAAGACCCTCGGTATCGTCTTTTTTGGCCCAGGTTGCACAGGAGTATTTATGATTTGTATTTACACGTAGATCCACTTTGTATGTCACGTGGCTATGTCCTAATCTGTGTTTTCTAAACACATAGATCCACAATGTATTCCTAGTGGCTATGTGTTATTATCGGCGACATGAATCTACATTGTATGATTGGTGGTCATGGCCTACATTTATGATTTCATTCATTTGTGGTCTGAGCATCGGAATGCCTACCTCAGAACTGGTATTATATTCTACAGATGCTTGATTGTTTGCAGGTTTCCAATTAGGTGTGATCCTTGTTTCTAACACACACACGCATTTTACAAAGTATTTTGGTTGTCACGAGTTCCAGCCTCATACTCTGGGGGGCATTCTGTTACACATTATTTTGGTCACTTTGGTGTTGTCTCTACAGTTATGTGTTCATGCTCTCATGAGGACCTTTTACCTGAGAAAAGTGATTGTTGTCTTCTTCCATAAAACATATTTTTAATATGAATTCACAGGATGAATATGTTGTAGGGTGCGAGAATCTTGGTTCTCGTAGGCAACCCTATACCTATCCTGCAAGGTGTTCACAGTCTTCTCTATAGGTAGGGTGTGAACCTGTTTAAAGCTTAAAAGTAAGAGGAATTTACGAAGGTTCTAGAAGAGGATCTTCTAGAAAATGAGTTGGCATTCGCATGGTTGGCATCCTACTGACTTCTCAGATTTAGTGGGATCATCCTCATCCCTTTGACCATATCTCCTTCTCCTATATAATGAAAGGTTTCTCAAGGAAGAGGTTAAGCAAGGTTGAATAGAGAATTGATGAACGAATTGTATGAGGAACCATGCTTGAATTGAAGCTTGAAGACTCTATTTGTCTATCAAGCCATACTGGACCTTCTTCATGCAAGTGTAGAGAAAGTGTGTGTGTTGGAACCGAGGACCACTGAAAGGAAGCTTGCAACATCAAGGCGATCTGGTAGTATCTTCTACTTTCATTTAATATAATACAGTGGCATGTCCCTTTCCCATAAAATCACTCTTATTTTATTACATAACTCCTTGATCATATGCATAGGTTGACATTGAATATATTTTGCCATCTTCACTTTGGTTGGTTTGTGTTTTCTTGGACCTGATCTCATAAGAGCACCAGAGAGAAGTAGGAACAACATAGACCTAAGGAAGCGATATAAAGGTATGTCACTCATTCCTTCCTGATAGTAGATTCGATGATTGCAACTTAGAGAAAGAGTCATGTCCTGTCCTATTTTGTTCTAGATCCAGGTGGATCTAGGGAGATCTGTTAGTGTCCGCATATACCGATTTATGTTATAACAACAATCTCCATATTTCAATATTTATCTTGGACATCCATAGTCTCCCCCTATATTTGACATTAATTAAAAAAAAATCTCCAACAATCTCCCTCTTAAATGTCATTGATGAGAACTCTTAGTCAATTCTTGTGTTCCACTTATCTGCAACTTTCCATCTATATGCAATTCTTCCTCTGTCTACAACTTCTCCCCATTTGACATCAATGGCAAAGGGTTTATCCCCCTAATATTCTTCCCTTTACTGATGAGATGAGAGGGATATCACTCCCATACAACATTTTTCTCCTTTGACTTCATCGAGTATGTATACATCACTTGAGGTTTTGTTTTCATTTGCCACTAATATTCTTGAAGTTGCATTCCTTATCTCACACCCTTTAGAATGAAAAGTCAGGTTGTAAACTTTATCACACATTTGAATTATACTTAGAATATTATGATTTAACCCTTCAACATATAATACATTATGTGTCTTATTATTTCCATTATCAATACTACTAGTACCTTTTTCCAATTATCCTTGTAGAAGCATTATCTTCAAAATTAACATTACCTCCTTTTTCTTCCTTTAAGGTGAGAAACATCCACTGTCAAAGTACCATTGGTTCCCTTTATTTTGAACATAAAGTGCAAGTCTAAATTCTTCCTTCTTCATTTCTTCTTGCTTCTTTTTCCACACCCTGGTATATTCTTCTCTATTCTTGGTAAGCACATATTCTTCCCTATTTTGTTTAGGAAACTTATTATGTTCCCTATACATCCACATGTTATGTGCCCATAGTTATTGCACTTATAACATTCAGTATCAAGTAGAGGAGAAAATGAATTGTAGTTTTTGTTAGTAAACTCATGAGAACTTCTAGTTGTGTTGCTCACATAAACATCCTTTGAGTTTTGATAAGAACCTCTATTTATATCTCTCACATAATCACTTCCATAAACTCTACAATCTATTGCTTTATGACCAAAATTATTACAAGAAAAACAATAGCCAGGAAATAGATTTTGGTACCAGTTTGTGGAAGGTATTCTTGGTGGAATAGCTCATCTGAATTCATTCTTTTTGTGCTTTTGAGAAGAATTAGGTTTATGATGGTCATCATTTCCTTTCCTACTAATGATTTCATTGTTGATGGAGACTCTAAGAATATTATCATAGCTTTTAGGATTTTCTTCATTTTCCTTTTCTGATGGCTTTGTGACCTTAATTATTGTATCTCCCTCGATGATATTTTGTTTATCGCCGTAAACAAGACATTTATTGATGAATGGTGAACCTTGGAAACTGAGAATATTATACAATATTTCATTACTCTTTCCAAACTTCAATCTTTTATTCAACTGGTCAGTTTTTTCTCAAGTTCCTTTCTTAAGGAAACGATTTCAACCTCTATCTTCTCACAAATTTATTCATTTTCTTTTAGTTGGCTTCTCACAAATTCTTCTATCCTTTTTTCCTCTTCTACTTGACTGTTCAGGATGATAATTTTCTTCTCTTTTTCTTCAATATCATGATCCTTTTTTTCATGTTCCTGCAATTGCTCCTTATTTATATTATTTTTTGTAATCCTGTTTATTTCTTCGAAGGCACTAATGAGTACTCCTTCAATATCTTAATCTTTTGAATCTGTATTTTCTTTCTAATTATCTTCATTTTCTTCATCAATGGTATTTTTTCCATTGGTTATCGATATATATTCTTCATCACCATCACCATCTTCTCTTTCTTCATATGGACACTTAGCAAAAAAATGTCCTACTCTACTACAATTAAAGCATTTGAAGGGTAGCTTACCTTTGTATTTTCCAGGTCCTCCTTTAATATTTTTCACAAAATGTGCTTCTTTTGTCAATGATTCACAACTAGAAAAATCATCGAATCTTTTTTCATAAATGTTTTGTAGCTTATCCCAAATCTGTTTAGATGATGTACACTTCATTACCTTGAGAGTCTCGAAATCTGATAGGCCACTCAAGATGAAAACTATTGGTTTTGCATTTTTTTTACTTGACTCCTTCCTAGCTTCATCTAAATAAGCTATTGTGATTGATTCATAAAATACAAACCCAAGGGCCTTCAAATATGTCTTCATTCTTATACTCCATGATGCATAGTTTGTTCCATCGAACAAAGGAGCTATTTTTATAGGGAGACCTTCCTTACAATCCATATGTGCTCAAGATATGCCTTCTAGTGGTTAAATTGTTTCTGAAGGGACCTGCTTTGACACCAATTGTTGAACTTATGCTTATACTAAGAGGGGGGTGAATCAATATAAGATAATTTTTACTTTATTTAACCATTTTTCAATCATTCATTAGTTGATAAAAAATAATCACATATCACAATGCATAGAGTTTAACATGGAAACCCAATCAGGAGAAAACCATAAAAATTATATTTATAAATTCATGTAGGCACCAACCTACTCTTACAATATTTGTAAGAACCAAATTGATGGAGACACCAATCCCCTCACCTGAGCTCCAACTCAAAAACACTTGTAGGAGACACCATTCCCCTCATCCAAGCACCATCTCGAGTAAGATATTGTGTAGGAGCCAACCTACTGGAGAAACCAATCTCCTCGGCTAAGAACCAGCTTAGTAAGACCTCTATAGACACCAATCTAATATCTTCATACACAGAGTACTTATGACTTAACCTACTTACTTCATTCTTTAGAATCAGATTCAAACCCTAGTTACATTTTATCCTTCATGCCCTAGTGAGCCTCATAGGATCATTCCCAAAATATGATCCCATATTGCCACATCACAACCTCAAAAAATGCACATTGTAGCATCACAACCTCAAAAAAACACACATTACAACATCACAAACCTTTAGTCCTTCATAGCACACCTTAAGAACACAAAAATACCAAGAAAATGATTACCACAGGATTTGTACTTATGAAAATCCCAACACAAGACTCCCAAATATTGTGTAACTATGGAAGAGCCTACCACTGTCACATTAGTAAGAACTTCCCTCATTTTAGTGATGGAAGAGGTCCACCACAAGGGAGGCTTCCTTGGTGACCTCAAGGGAGGCTTCCCTGGTGACCTCAAGGGATCAAATAGAAAGTATTGTATCCAATCCTATCGCTCCCTCTTTTGATCAACGAAAGGTTTCCCTAAGTCAAGGAAATATAAGAGGTGTGAATTTGTTTGAATACCTACCTAGAACAAGAACAATTTGCAACATACATGTAACAATTTCCAAGATAAATTATGCAATAATAACCTCTTATGACACTAGAGAAGATACGTTGCAATGGATGATACAAATTTGCAGCAGTAAACAATTAAATGAAAACAAAAAATAATGTGTAACAACAACAACAATTAATGCTAAAAAATGCAACAATTGACCGTGAAAACTTAGAATACATCCACTAGAACATTATATGATTGTTAGATGCAATTTTGGAATGAGTTAGGCAACCTTTACATGAGTGTATGTAGAAAATTAAAGTGTTTTTAGATGGTTGTACCATTTTTTTACAAAAAAAGCAAGAAATATAATGAGTTTGTCAATGTTAATGTTAGCAAAGTCAATAGACAGTTTGAGATCTTTAAAAGAGAGTGTTTTTTATCTGGATTTATTTTCGGAACGAAACGAAAGTAGAGAAATTATAATGAAATACTCATGAAAATTGCCAGAAACAGAGAAATACAACAATACTTGTTTTCTATTAATGAAATAATTGTAAAGAGACTGTAAAAATATAGAGTGCAAGACTTGTTAGAATGGTGGTAGCTTTATCTCTGGGAAGAGATGTGATGGATATGCTCATTCGAAAGAAGAATATTACAATGAGGCTCAAAAGGCCTTTTTATGTTAAAAAGGAATTCCAAAACCCTAGACATCCAAAAACCTAACCCTAGGAGATGAAACGCCAAAAGTCATGTGGGCCCTGTTTGGGTCGTAAGTTAGTATATTAACTCCCCAGGGTTGTAACATTTACATACAATCTTTGTTTTAGGCGCATGATAGGCCATTGTAAAGGTCTTTTATATAGATATGCATTATGTCATCAAACTCTGAATCTGTCTATAGTTTGATTGTGGCATGCAAAAATAACATTTTTTAGGGCCCCAAAACGGCCCTAGAAGTACAACAAGATGTGATGACATGAATACATACAAAATAATCCAGTTGGATTAGGTGGGAGGCCACCAATATCCACTTGGAATATGTGTAAGGATTCAAATATCCCCATAAGTGTAGAACCCACAATTACAAATAAGTACAGAAGAACCTTCTGAACTAAAAATTGATAAGAGAAGACAGTTGGAACAGGTGGGTGGCGACCAATATCCACCTAGATCAATCCTCCCCCCTTAAGAAGCAATGGTCTCCATTGTGTTGAGTGCACAGGGAGGAGAGGAAATCATTTTCTAAATCTGAATCTTGGTGAGTTATGTGATGTGTTGGATATGTTGTGTTTCTTGTTCTGTGGAAGACTGTCACACGCCTGTTGCTGGCATGGTTGAATATGATCCACCAATATGTTGTCTCTCGGTTTAATGGGGTATTGTGTAGGCACCATTGTAGGTGAAGAAACAATTTGTTTTTTTTGGATAGAAGGTGTTGACACTGCAATGGTTGTAGCAGTCTGTTGTGTATCCTTTGAAAAAACTGTGAAGAGGTTGAATTTTGTAGTATGAGAGATTACCTTGCGGCACTGTTTTGTCAAATAGAACGGATATGCCAAAAGGTGCTTTATTTATCAAATTCGGCAATAGTTTTGTCAAATAGAACGGATATGCCAAAAGGTGCTTTATTTATCAAATTCGGCAATAGCTCTGTTAAATAGAACGGATATGCCAAAAGGTACTTAATTTATCAAATTCGGCAAATGTCCTGTCAAGAGAGTCAAACTTCGAATTTTAGCAACAGACAACTAAATTTAGCCCTGTCAAAGAATGATGAAGACCATATGCAAGAAAGATTCCAGTACAACAAATTGTGGAATCGAAGATCTGCTTAGTATGGGCAGGTGGTGCCTGCATTAAGCAGTATTCAGAACTACCTATGGTATCCTATAGAGATGACCTCCTAGAGTAATAATGACACTATAGGGTCTAGACTCATAGACACCATGATGTCTCCACATATATGGTTGGCCCAAAAAAATATCATAGACATCAAGAGGGGAAAAATCACACACTGCCTCATCCTTGAAGGGATGGATGTCATAGGACAGTCAACACTACTAGCTGACACAAATATCTCGTCTCTGGTGGAGCCACTTGATGTTGTATGGTTGTGGGTGTGGTGTTTTCGACAACCCAAAATTTTTTACGACCTTAGCTAAGATGAGGTTCTTTTGGCTGTCATTATCAAAAATGAAATGCAATGAGGTCCCCTTCACCCACATATGTGAATGGAATAGGCAATCCCCCTCTTCAGGATCTACTGATTCTTTTGGTTGAGACAGTAGTAGTGGGTTATGCATTGATGATCTATCTATTTTCAATATTTTATGGATCAGATTATGAATCAGGGTTCAACTCTGTGTCTTTGACCTCGACCACCAATGACTGTTTCGAATGACATTCATCGATGTTGTTTCGGGGGATTTTGTGGAAGTCACACCACTTCCCAATGTCATTTTTCATCTTCCCTTTACCCTTTTTGTCTTGTGTCTTGGACTATTTTTCTAGAAGCTAATGGTTAGGGCCTTCTTTACCATGCTTTGGCTGTTGCAGATTTGCAAGCCTGAATTCCCATTTGTTATGGTGCCTAAATTTTTGGTCAATTTTGACAACATACCGATAGGCAGCTCCCAATGATGAGATTTTTAGGAAAAACATTTCGGTTTGGATGTACCTATGCAGAGCCCCACAGTATTTCAGAACCATATTTTTCTTAGAGACTTTGATACCCAGATTGGTGTGCAAGGTATGGAAAGTATTTGTGAACTCTGACATTGTTTGGATCTTATATTGTCGTAGTGTGGTCCATCTTATGTATTGGTCTTCATAGTTATCAACAAGATAGTATTGTTCTTTGACCTCAACCACAAAAAAATCCCAAGTGGGATCGACCCCATATATTCCATATGCCTATGTGGAACTTTTCTCCCAGTAAGTTTCCCACCAATGTTTGACATGGGGGAGAGCCTTAAGGAGTGTGAAGGTTATATTTTCCCTGTCGAAAAAATTTTGAACAGAGAAATAACCTTCTAATAAATTTAACCATTTTTCTAGGGCATCCACATCTATCTAACCTTCAAATATGGGAATATCAAAATTCACTTGTACCTTGAAGGGAGAGGTTCCTCCAAAATGGTCACTTGATGAATATGCGCTTGTTCCTATCGGCATGCATTGAAGAATCTGTGCAAAATTCTTCGTCATTTCATCCCTCTATCGCGCGAGAACTTGCTCAAGAAACAGGTTAGTATAATCTTCTTCTCTTCCGTATTTCTTTTCTGCCTCCATCGAGGGCTTCTTAGGTGCACGAGAGTGATTTTCCTCAAGAGAGAAAAACTTGAAACCCAACTGGCTATACTCGGACCTCGTCGGGGACATGCACTGAAAAATGATCAAGAGAAACCAACTCTGATACCACTGATCCGGATTTATTTTTGAAACGAAATGAAAGTAGAGAAATTACAATGAAATACTCATGAAAATTTCCAGAAACAAAGAAATACAACAATACTTGATTTCTATTAATGAAATAATTGTAAAGACACTGTAAAAATATAGAGTGTAAGACTCGCTAGAATGGTGGAAACTTTATCTCTGAGAAGAGATGTGACGGCTATGCTCATTCGTAAGAAGAATATTACAATGAGGCTAAGAAGGCCTTTTTATGTTAAATAGGAATTCCAAAACCCTAGACATCCAATGACCTAACCCTAGGATATGAAACACCAAAAGTCACGTGGGCCCCATTTGGGTAAGTTAGTACATTAACTTCCTGAGGTCGTAATTTTTCCATACGATCTTTGTTTTAGGCGCGTGATAGCCGTTGGAAAGGTGTTTTAGAGAACTACACATTAATCCATCAAAATATGACTCAATCTATAGTTTGGTTGTGGCATGCCAAAATAAAACTGTTTAGGGCCCCAAAACAGACCTGGAAGTACAACAAGATGTGTTGATATGAATACATACAAAATAAGCCAATTGGATTAGGTGGGAGGCCACCAGTATCCACCTGGAATATGTGCAGGGATTTATATAGCCCCAAAAGTATAGAACCCACAATTACAAAGAAGTACGGAAGAACATGTTGAACTAAAAATTGATAAGAGAAGCTCGTTGAAACAGGTGGGTGGCCACCAATATCCACCTGGATCAATTTTTCAATTAGTTCACCAAGCGAATAAATTCTTAGAATAGTGCCTTTTAGGGTATGGAGTCCTAGAAACATATTCTCCCTTCTTGTAGCTTCAACTAGGTCAAGATCAATTATCTAGGGATAAAATCCTAAAGTGCTAGAACTTTAGGGATTTATGGTTCTAACCCTAGAAAGGATACCTTACAAAAGTTGGACAAAAATAATCTTTTGAGAGGAAGACGAACTTATGTTCCTCTCTTAGGGTTTCACTAAGCAAGACCTCTAGAATAAAATAGAAAATTTACCATGAAACATCAATAGCAAAAGAACAAGTTGTAGAGATGCATTCACTTCATCCAAGAAACCATGAGATAAAATGCTAATTGCAAACATTTCCATCCAAAATCAAAAAATATCATCCATAAGCGACCTTCAAAGCATAACGCATGAGAGAATGAGAGCTAGTAACCTTTAGAGGGAAAAATATTTATAAGTGTACTCTCACAAAGGTGAGAAATGATCCTGATAACATGAAAGTGAGGTTTAGACTTTTTATATGAGGCTAACCTCACATATTTGTCCACGTAATTTGTCAACAACATAATACAAGTGGGGTTGACCCCCCAATTTTCCTCTAACATAATGCCAAAATAGAAAAATACATCATAGAAACCCTAAAACGGTGGCGTCATGCTCTAAAAAGGTGACTTCAAGCTAGGAGAGAGTGATGTCATTCCCCCAAAGTAAAATATTGGGCCTCCAAAGGCCAAGTGGAATCCTTTGATGGTGAAAGAGTGTGAAGTGAGGTGTGTCCTCACTCCAATATATTCCAATCATATTCATAACCAAACCATCCACCAAACTCTAGCCATGAAGATGATGTCAAAGGATAAAGGGTGTGTCAAGGGCATCCAAAGGCCACATATAGGGTTGAGAGAGATGCAATGAGATCCTTGAGTGATGTATGAAGGCCTGCTGCTGGAAAGTCCCCTATCCTTTATGAAAAAAATCCTTGGGGTTCTCTTCCCATCCTGTGGGATTTTATCCCAGATCTGTGGCATAATTACTAGAAATTATGAAACCAAGCCCATCTATCCATCATCCAAGGTTCGAAGAATTTGAGAGCCATTGTCCTAGGGTGGTGAGTCATTGGATGACCCTATGCTCTCCATCACACATGCCAAATCCTTGCAGTAAATGCATAGTGTCCTAGGTACAAGTCCAGGACATCCCTCAAGAGCCATGTCAGGGCCATCCAAAACAAGCCAAAGTATAAAACAAGGAACTTAACCAAAGTTCATTAAAAACATCATTCCTTAAAACACGTAAAGTAAGTTGCAATTTAAGATATAAGGCATGTAAGATATTTTATGTTAGAAAAAATAGGACCGCAGAGAAATAAAATAAAACAAATGTGGAAACAAAACACAGAAGATACACAATACAAGAGAGACACAGATTTACATGGTTCACCCAGTGTGGGCTACGTCCACCTCACCCAAGTAGGCTGGGCTACGCCCACCTTATAAATTGTGATGTCCTTCCTTTATTATTATCCATCAATGAAGGGATACAACCCCTACAAGAAACCCGTTGTAACTTCCCTCTTTTTTTTTCTAAAAGTCTCCTCTCTCAATACAAGCATTCTCCATCAATCATACCTAATACATTTCCCTCATAAAGGGTTGCCTTCTAGGGAAACCCTAACATAATTTCTACCATTATATCTACAATCTTATAATGAACGGTCCATATTTACAATGAATTACAATATACCTTTTATAAGGCAATTTTTCCTTCGAGGGGCTTCACCCTCGAACCCCAACTTGCATTCAGACCCCGCAGTGGGGGTAACCCCCCCCCCTTCACTCCCCCGCGTGGAAGAGTGTACATACTTTATAGTTTAAATACTTATGGGTATAAACACTCACAAAAGCAAGGGACCTCAATCGTGAAGATAATCACCCACAACCAACAATATCCCACTTCAATACTGATCACAACAACTCCACCGTTGTCAGAGTATACTGACTCTGAACTTTCTTGGACCTGGAAATTTCTCATCTTCATCTTCATTCTTGAAGACCAACTAAAACTAAGTAGAAACTGGCCCTCGTTACTCCCTTTATTAACATAATCAAGTAGGATTCTCGCTAGTGTGTATCTTTTCCAACTTCAAATGTCCATTCTAAGGAGAATCGTATGAAGTGGTACCTCAACCCAGATAGCTTTAGTATTCAAATTTGGAAGGCTTTATTTTGTAAGGTGAATGTGGCACTCGACTGGGTCATAGTACAAACTCCGCTGTTCTTCTTGCTTCTTTCCCAATTCTCCATAAACCTCTCAGAATCAAATCATCTCTTTACTAGCCTCTCAGGAAGCAACATACCGGCCTAAGTTGAAAAGTGCAATTGTTTCATAGCTTAAAATCCAATCCATCGTTGTTCCACCTATAGTAAAAACATACCCCGTGGTGCTCCTCCCGTTGTCTTTATCACCTATATCTCTAATCTCAACATATCCCCTCAGAAAAAGTGTCTCAAATTTCCAAAACATAATACATGAGTAGTAGTACCCCTCAAAGTATATGTGAATCCACTTTACCGCCTCCCAATGTTCTTTTTACTCCGATTGTCTATATACCTCGCCACAACTCCCACCGTGATAAAAATATCTAGTCTTGTGCAAACCATTGCATACTATCAAGATGCTAACCGGTTGATGAATAAGGGACCCTCGATGTACGTATTCTATTTCCTCTCCTGTCTTGGGACACATTTCCTTAGTTAATTTGAATGATCGGCCAGCGTGTCAACTGTTTGCTTTCTGCATTCTAAACCTTTCCATCACCTTCTCTATGTATTCACCTCGAGACAATGTCAATTTGTGATATTTTTCTGCCTCTTGTTATTTCATGCTGCAGCTTGATTTCATCTTTGGTGTTAATCCAAATCCTTCATCGCAAATGAATTGGGCTAATTTCTTCTTGAGCACATTTGTCCTCCCATATTAAACCCCGCAAATAAGCATGCCATCTACATACACTAACAAGATAATAAATCTTCCATTTTCTAGCTTTTAAAATAAACACTGGATCGGGAATTACTCCAATACTATAACCCCTGCTCACAAACCGTAAAACTTCAAATACCACTCCTTTGGAGCTTGCTTTAGGCCATACAAGCTCTTCTTCAACATGCATACCCAAAAATTCCCTTCCCTTTGACCTCATACCCTGGTTGTTGCATATAAATCTCTTATTCCAAATCCCCATGGAGAAAGCTGGTTTTACATCTAACTATTCAAAATGTAAATTCATCACACAAGCTCTAGTCCTAATTGAAGTCATTTTAACAATGAAAATATTTCATCAAAAATATATACCTTTATTTTGTGGAAAACTCTTTACAACAAGTCTAGCCTTGTAATCGCTTCTTCTCTCCTCCCATCTTTCCTTCAACTTGTAAACCCATTTATTCTCAAGTGATCAGTTTTTCTCTCAGTAACTCAACCAAGTCCCAAGTCCGGTTATTTTCCAAGGAATCCATTTCCCTCTCTTTCATGCCTTGTCTCCACTTCTTTTTATGTCTACCAGACAATTCTTCATAACATTCGGTTCACCGTAATCACCAACAATAAATACAATGAATGAGAGTGTCGCTCGTGGGTATATAATTAACCCGGTAGGATCTTCAATACTTGGGTGTGTGTTTGAGGTACCCTGTCTCAAGTATTGTACATTTTGATTTTTGTTCCTTTTCTTTGGAATTTCTTTTCTTGTTTTTCTTTTCCTCGCTTCTTTCCCTATAACTCATCTTTGTACATGACCTCTCATTGAATAATAACGACATCTCTACTCCTAATGATTTTGTTATTTTCATAATCCATGTTTATAACCAAAATCACAATTCATATCCACAAAGTTACACCTCTTTGGATTTTGCCTCTGCTTTTGTTCTACCTTTCTTTATCAATATGGACAAATGTTTTCACAACCGAAAGCCAAAATAGTTTACCTTTTTTTTTCCGGGCTCCATTCCTCCTCCTGAATTCTACCTCCTCATCCAAAGAGCTTGAAGGTCCCATGTTTATTAAGTAAACAATGATATCCACAACTTCTACCCAAAAATGTAAGGGAAAACCAAGATGCAATCTCATACTCCTTGCACGCCCACATGATTGTCATGTTCATCCTTTCTCTGACACACCATTTTCTCATGGTGTTCTTTGAACCGCTCTCTACTAATCCCATGGTATGAAAAGTAATCATCAAACTCCTTGCTGCAATATTCACCTCCATTATCTTATTTTAGACACTTCAAACTTTTTCCGGGCTCATTCTCAACTAAAGCTTTCCATTTCTTAAAAGTATCAAAAACATCGATTTTTGCTCTAATGCAATAAACCCAAGTTTTTCTAGTTGCATCATCAATAAAAGTAACATAATAATGAGAGCCACCAAGAGATGATACCCGAGTTGGTCCCCATACATCTCTGTATGCACAAGCTCTAACCTTTCATTCTTCTTTTTCATTTCAATCGGTGAAATCAATTTCTTTTATTTCCATAAACACAATGCTCACAAAGTCCAAATCAATTTGTTTAAGATCTCAAAGAAAATTTCTTTTGTGAAGTAACTGCATACCCTTCACTGTGTGTCCCAAATTCATGATTCCACAGTTTTTTATCCACTCATGTAGAAGCAAAGATATAGAAGAGTCAGTATTACCATTACATAAATACATTGTACCTACCTTATCTCCTTTTTGCTATCACCAATGATCCTTTGATACCTTCCAATGCCTTATCTGTGAATATGGATGTACAACCTTCACTTACCAACTGTCTTGTTGAAATTGTATTTTTCCTTATATCTGGAACATGTCTCACCTCTTCAACAACCATTGGTTTCCATTTCGTTTTATTTTTACCTTCCCATTCCAACAATTTTGCATGGTGCATCATCACCCAAATGAACCCGCCCTAAAATCACCTTGAACATAATCGAAAAAATGTTTCCTATGGGGTTCCATGAAATGAAGTTCCGGATCTACTACTTAAGACTCATAAATATTATCTACGTAAAGAATCAAAGATCTTGTAACACATCACCGTTACATTTGTTTCCCCGATTTCTCTCCTGTTGTCCATCTTTTTTGTTTCTTTGAAGCTCTCATAGCCTTTTCTTCGTGATGTCATTTCTTCCCACAATTCCAAAGACTCTATCTTTCCAAGTCCTGATTTGGATCCGCCCTGCCTAGAATTCCGCTAGCTCCCCGAGTCTTCCTCTATCCTTGTCTTCCTGCTCTCCATGTTCAACGTGACACTGGATGTCTCACCAAGCTTTTCATCACATTTCCTCACTAAGGATAACACCAACAACATCATCAAATTTTAAAGTATTTGAACCAGAGACGAGTTACTTACGCCCATGACCAAGCCATTCTCTAGCTTTCCTAATAATGAGCACAAGATTAGAAGAGCTCCGACCTCATCATCAAGGTCAACTTTTACGTAACTTAGTTGATTAGTAACCGGATCAAATTCATTTAAATGATCTCTAAATGTAATCTGCACTAACATCTCATATTAAATAATCTCTTAATAAGAAATACATATTATTGATCACTGAGGGTTTCTTTTCATACAATTTGGCCAATGCGCCCATCAAACCCTTCATTGTCTTTTCTTTGAAATATTGAAAGCCACCCATGCTATCAAGCTCATCCATATTGTTCCTAGAGACTTTATGTCAATAATATCCCATTATTCATCCTTCAATATGGACGTCGACTTCTTTTCTACTCCACCCAATGGTAGGAATAGATCCTTCCTGATATAACACTTCCATTTGTATCTTCCATAATCGGTAGTTTGGTCAAATCTCTTTGGACCCTAAACTTTCCATCTTCTTCCGTTGTTTCCACTTGAACTAGGAACCCTTTTTTTCCTACAAGTTACCTTTCGTTATGATACCAGTTGTTAGAAAAACATGACTGCTGAGCAATAAAATAAAAAATGCGAAACAAAAACACAAGATACACAATACAAGAGAGACATAGATTTATTTGGTTCACCTTCCAGGGCTATCATTCACCCGTAGGAAATTGCTGTGTCCTTCCTTTTATTATCCAGTAAATGAAGGATACAACCTACAACAAAACCCATTGTAACTTCCTTTCTTTCTCTCATAGTCTCCTCTCGTATCACAATATTCGGCCATCAATCATAGTCATATCACATTTCATAAAAAGGGTCACTTAGGGGAAAACCCTAACATTTATCTCTACCATTAGATATGTTATCTTATAATGAACTGTCCAGATTACAATGAAATTACAATATACATTTACAGGTATTTTTCCTTCGAGGGATTACCGAACTCACCGCTGCCCCCAGACTTTACCTGTAGAATATCCCCCTTGAACCCATTGTAGGGGTGTAATTTTCAGAGGGGGTACCCCCCCTCTGCACTCCCCCACATGGAAGAGTGTACATACTTCTGGGGTGTAAATACTTCATGGGGTATAAACATGACTGAAAGAAAGGACCTCTGAATCAAGAAGATAATCAAGCTCCACAACCAACATTTCACCTCAACATCCCCTTCAAGCATCACACCGGACCAAGACCCCATGTAAGTTACTAAGTTTAATTATGGGAGGGCCTTCATCCAACCCTATTAGGTGTGCCACCTAGACAGGAAATAAAATAAACTAGGTAGAGGGATAGGTCCTGAGAGTGACAAGGGAAAGTAAAAACCCACCAAGAGTAAGTGTGGAAGTGATATGATTTCAAATCTTACTTCATGGATTATGGCATCAATTCATCTCTATGAGTTCCTTTGTGGAGGGTGTTCTTGCTCTTGAGTTATCCCATATTCGTGTCCCGCCTTTTTCCAAACCCATTTTATCCTTTTTCTAGTCTATTCTTTCATTTATATTTTCAAATTTGCAAGTCCCCTTTTATATAGGGTTTCAGGCTATAGCATCAATTTTTTTGGATTGGGGTAAGCACTAAAACTGTAGAGCTCAAGTTATATTGTATTTTGGTAGTCCTTCTTTGCTATGTTCACTTTCTTTTCTAACATCATTTTCTTATTCTTTTATAGAAGTTGTGAACAAGCTCTGGGCCTTTAGCCCCACTTCTAATGAGAGAATGGACAATAGCCAAAGTTTAGGACATGTGAGAGGATTTAAGATGGAAGGTATTAAGTAGGGTCGGGATTTGAACATTACCCTTGGGAGGGCCCCCTAGTATTACCCCTTTTCTCTAGGTGGTGACAACACGGGACTAGGGCACATAAGTTGACCACCAAGGTGAAACAAGGAAACTGACACAATTTCCCAAACCAGTGATCCATTATCCAACTTCAACCAAATATCATCATCCAAAAGCCCAACAATTTAAGCACAACACTTTGCATTAAAGAAGGACTAACATACCTCATGGTGACAATGATCTACCATCTCCCATACTATGCTTTTCTTGAATGTGATGAACCTTGGTTGATTTGTGATGGGAGGTAAATGTGGAAGGTTATTTGGATGCCATCTGTGGACATGTTGATCATCATCATCATCATGGTGTAGATCATGTTCTCCATTGTGGGCCTCGATACATGATATCCTCTAGTTACCCCTAGGTATGGGGTGGTAACATATGTCTCCAACATGGGGACATATGCTCACCGTAGATCGCATGAGAACCCAAGCATCCCTGGTTTTCCAAGACCTGTAATCATGCACCCACTTCAACCAACAATACCCTTTAGAAGCATATACCATAGCGATAAATACATAACCATGATGGAATTTTTTTTTTCCTTAGCCACAAAATGATAAAGCAAAAAAATATTTAGTGATTAAATGCAATTCCCTAACATGTGTTCATTATGTGCAAATGAAAGTGCATATATATATATATATATATATATATAAGAAAATGCAAGACTATATTAGCATGAATGCATGTAACGTCCCCAACCACCCATGCTAGGCCATGCCACACAACTCTCAATTTCTTGTTGGCGTATTGATACCAAATTGTAATGTACCTCGTTACCAGCACTTAAAAAAATTCTCTAATACCTCATTGTGACATTTCCATCTCATTGTTGGGAAATTCTACTCCAAAAGTCTAGTGTGCATATTCTACTCTATAATACTGGTCTACATAGAATACTGAAAGTAATGCACATGAATCCAATCTGGGTCACACCACACAACTTTATTCTTCTGACATAAATTATAACAATGGAAGTAACACCATACAACTGTGAGCACAAACATGTTGAGCATACTTAAAATATTGAGCGAGTAATCCACTTTAAACATGTGATCACTCTATGTGTGCAACCATTCTGGTGTTACATGTAAACTATGTTCTACTTGTACATGTTGACTTCTTTCCAACGCACACAGTGAATCTAGACCCTTGTGGGAACAGAGTATTTCCTTTCATGCACGACCATTATATCCTTTCCCGAATACTTATGACCAATATATAAAGTTAACTTAACATAAATAACTAACAACATGATTATACTCAGCATGTACATCTACAAATACTAAATATCCATACTACAATTACATGTGCAAGAAACATAATACAAAATAGCAATAGTTTCTTTTATGCAACATCATACAAGAATTAAACCATATCAGACATAAAAAAATCAAGCACACAGTAAATGAGACAAGCACATAAGGACATTTATCTTTTTGGAAAGGTCACCAACTGCGCACATAACTCAGACATTCCTCCCAGCCATAGACTTTGTTTCTCATAACTCTCAACAACAGGCCACGCCCGAGTTGGGTATTAACTCCACCAAGGAAAAGGACTCCTATTGTTAGGCTAAGGTTTGATAATAGCATAATTGCTCAGTCTAAGGTAACACTGTTGCAACTAGTCTACAATACCTCATTCCCCACATGCATGTCCCACCTCAGGAAGTGTGCCCCTTATCTTCTCAATAGTTCTTCAACTACCCCACTTACCTTCCAGGGATTTAGCAACAAGCCAGAAAGGAAGTCTCAATACTGCAACCAATTCCCAATGCACTAGGGAACAATTCCCAACAAAAATCTCACCTGGAGAGAATGCTCGTGGGCCTGAAAAGACACCTCTTCAACCACAAATAGTTTTTCCCAAGTACATGGTTAAACAATGACATTTAGTTACAACAAGATTTGATTCCTTCGTAGAGGAAAGTTTGTCTCCCGATGACGAAAATGAGGGGGAAATCCCCCAAAATACACTAAGGCCAACAATATATATTGTATGCATTAAAATTGACACTTCTCACCTTTATAAATAACTTTATCCACTTGGTGACTCGTTCCCATCCCTCAGGAACTTAGGATAAAAAATTATCCATAAATTACACTTTTCGGTAATATTAATAAAATATTCCCTTGGTCTTAAGCCCCCACTTTTCCCTTTTTCGATGGAGTTATCCCCTCGTCTTTTTTTGTATGATTATTTTGCACAAAGTGATGTGATATTATTAACAATTGTGTGGAATTACACTTTACAATGATAGGCACACATTCCTATTTACATCTCGACTCACTAGCCTCATAACCACATAGGCTCTCCAACCTCAAAATACATATACATCTATATATATATATTTAAAACTTAGTCCAGTGTGCACTTAAAATTAATATTCACGCACTTACCTAGGTAAGCGCAACACTATGGAATGTGTGCACCTCTTTTCTTTGATAAAAAAAACCTTGCACACTATTCTGGTGTGCACAAAACCAAAACTTTGGTGCCAATGACTCACTAACATATATGTACAATTACATTTACAATCAACACCAATCGGCTCTCCAGCCTATATGTAAAATTATAAACAGGGTTCCGAATAGGGACATTACATTCCCCTCCCCCTTATTTTTTCATTGTCCTCAGTGCATTTTATACACATGTACACACAAAATTTCAAAAATATTAAAAAATATGTGGATACGTTGCTCGCATAGCATTCCCGCGATCCCAAGTTGCATCCTCAGGACTGTACCAAGTCCATTGGAACTTTACTAGCTCCATCACATGATTCTAGAGCTGCTTGATTTTCTAATCCAATATGTAAACTGTTCGCGCTCGAAAATTTCCTTTTGGCTCCACTTGAATCACATTCCAATCAATGACATGATTAGCATCAAACAAATACTTTTTAAGTAACGATGCATGGAAAACATTATGAATCCATAAGGAGTAGGAAATGCAACCATATATGTGACAGGACCAATCCTCTCTAGGATTTAAAATGGTCCATAGTAGTGTGCTACCAGCTTAGAACAATTTCCCAACTTCATGGAACTATGTCTGGCTTTTACTTTCAAAAACACTTAGTCACACACTTTAAAACTCTGTGGGTTCTACCTTTATATACGCATCGCGAGAAACCTTTAAATTATGCCTTATCTTCACCATTTTCTCTTCTGTTTCCCGAAGAATATTTGTCCCAACCACTACGTGGTTTGTTGGGTTGTCCCATCTCATTGGTGTGCTACACTTTCTACCATAAAATGCCTTAAATGGGATCATCTTTGCATATTATTGATACCCATTGTTGTAAGAAAACTCTACCAAATGAAGGTAGTTTTCCCATTTTGATGGTTTATTCATCACATACATCCTGAGAATATTTTCAATCACCCAATTTACTCACTTTGTTTGTCCATCTG
>SNQJ01S0087509.1:43439-54705 GCA_010110895.2 Picea sitchensis
CCAGATTTCAAAATGAACCTCCAAAATGCCAAATGCAATGAAGTGCCAACCAATTCCTTGAATAGCAACATGGTTGGGGTGAGATACTAGATTCATCCCATGGCTCCAGGGAGAGCTCTGTCGACTGGAATCCCAAATTCGAGCCATGTCAAGATATCCCACATTTATTTTCCATTGCAAGAAATGATTCCATATTACCCTCCTCTTCCATCATTGTGTGTAGGCATACTGTGAGGTTTAATGAATATCCCCTAAGCATGGGAATGGACCACCACTTGGATTTGCATGAGCCAATTGACAATACTTCACCACGTGATGTTTCACCCATTGGATTATTCATTATTTAAATTATTACGGGATTGGTGATAAAATAATCCCCCCTTTTGATCTAAGTTTTCCAACCTCCAAACGAGTAGTGGAGTTGTCCAAGCTATTCGATTTTCAGTTTAATGCTCTTAGCTTGGCATGGTTGACACCGTGCTCCAAGCTATCCAAATAAAATTCTTTCTCTTCCATCCAGAGTTGATATCATGCTCCAAGCTTGGGTATTTTAGTTATTTTTCTTGATGAATATTGTTCTCTCTTTAAAATATATGTTAGACAATTATTTTCTTCCTATTCAAGCATAAGAGCATTATGTCCTTTCTGTTGGAAATATTTTTTCATTGATTTCAAAGACAGGGGGAGACTAATGTCCAAGATAAAGATTGCAACATGGGGATTGTTTGAAATATTGTTTTTGGATTTTTATGCTCATTTTGGATACCCTATCTTTGAAGGCATTTTTACCCTAGATGCCTAGCTCAAATTGGAGCATAGGTTATATGGTTGGAAAGCTTATTCCGAGAAATTTCCAATGGTATATGGAATTTCCTCTAACTCCATAGGAATGAAGAGATATGAATTTTTTCATCCGACAACCCAGCCATAAAATTTAGGTCAGCTCAACCAGTGTTTACAGGTTAGCCCTAAAAGTGGGGACATAAATACTATAAATACAGAATAGATGTGAGCATTTGAAGAGAAACCAAGAAAGAGATCAAGTCTAAGGTGTGAAGAAGTGATCTAAAGTGCACTAAAGGAGTTGTGGTGTCTTTTTGGGATCTAAAGGTGTGCAAAAGAAGTCTAAGGAGTTTTTGTTACCCCCTATACCTAAGGGTAACTGGAGGAGATCATGTCTCGAGGCCCACAATGGAGAACATGATCTACACCATGATGATGATGATCAACATGTTCACAAATGGAATCCCAACAACCTCTGTCACTTGCCTCCCAGCACATACCAACCAAAGTTCATCACATTCAAGCAAACCAGAGTATGGGAGATGGTAAGCCATTATCACCATGAGGTATTTTAGTCCTTCTTTCATGCAAAGTGTTGTGCTTAATTTTTTGGGCATGTGGATGAGGATCTTTGGTTGAAGTCAAATATTAGATCATTGGTTTAAGAAATTGTGTCAGTTTCCTTGTTTCACCTTGGTGGTCATCTTTTGTACCCTAGTCCCATGTTGTAACCACCCAAGGAAAAGAGGTAATACTGAGGGGCCCTCCCAAGGGTAACATTCTTCTCCCGACCATACTTAACACCTTCCATCTTAAAGCCTTTCACATATCCTAAACTTCGGTTATGGTCCATTCTCTCGTGAGAAGAGGGGATAAAGGCCCGAAGGTTGTTCACAACTGCTATAAAAGAATGAGAAAACGATGCTAGAAAAGAAAGTGAACATAGCAAAGCAGGACTACCAAAATCCGATCCAACTTGAGCTCTACTCTTTCAGTGCTCGCCCCGATCCCAAAAAGGTAACATTGTAGCCTAAAACCCTATATAAAAGGGGACCTACAAATTTGGAAATATAAATGAAAGCATGGACTAGAAAAAGGGCAAAAGGGGTTTAAAAAAAGGTGGCACACAAATATGGCGTAACTCAAGAGAAAGCGCACCCTCCACAAAGACCATCATAAGGATTGATTAGTGCCATAATCTATGAAGTAATCCCTAAAACCATATCACTTTCACACTTACTCTTGGTGGGTTTTTACTTTCCCTTGTCATTCTCGGGATCTATCCCTCTATATGGGTTATTTTATTTCATGTCTAGGTGGCACACCTAATAGGGTTGGATGAAGGCCCTCCCATACTTAAACTTGGTAACTTATGTGGGGTCCTGGGTTGATGTGATTCTTAAAGGGGAAGTCGAGGTTAATTATCTTACATAGATTATATCTTAAGTTACAACTCACTTTTCATGTTTTAAGGAATGATGCTTCTTATGAACTTTGGTTAACCTTGTTTTATACTTTGGCTTGTTTTGGATGGCCTTGACATGCTTCTTGAGGGATGTCCTAGGATTTTACCTAGGACGTTGTGACTTTATTGCAGGACTTTGGCACGTGTGATGGAGAGAAGTGGGTCATCCAATGACTCACCACCCTCAGAAAATGGCTCTCACATTCTCACAACCTTGGACGATGGACATATGGGCTTGGTTTAAGTAATTTTGGTCATTATTCCATACATGTGGGTTGAAATCCCACAAGATGGGCATAACACCCCATGAATTTTGTGCATAAAGGATAGGGGGCATTCCAACAACATGCCTTCATACATCACTCAGAGATATCATTGCAGCTCTATCAGCCTTGGATGTGGCCTTTGGAGGCCCTTAACATCACCCTCTAGCCTTTGACATCATATTCTTGGCTAAGGCTTGGTGGATGGTTTGGTTTCATAGATGATTGGCATATATTGGGTGAGGAAACACCTCACTTCACACTCTTTCACCATCATAGGATGACACTTGGCCTTTGGAGGCCCAATGTTTTCCTTTGGAGGCATGGAATCGCCCTTTCCTAGCTTGACATCACCTTTTTAGAGCATGATGTCACCCTTTTAGGGTTTCTATGATGTATTTTTCTATTTTGGCATTATGTTAGAGGCAAATTGAGGGGGTGTTGGGGGGTCAGCCCCACTTGTATTATGTTGTTGACAAATTATGTGGAAAAATATGTGAGGTTAGCCTCATATAAAAAGGTTAAACCTCACTTTCAATTTATCATGATCACTTCTCACCTTTGCGAGAGTACACTTCTGAAATTTTATCCCTCTAAGGGTTACTAGCTATTCTTCTCTCATGTGCTATGCTTGAAAGGCCTCTTATGGATGGTCTTTATAGATTCTGGATGGAAATAACCATTTGAAAACAATTTAATTTGTTGCATACACTCCGGTAAAGGTGGCCTAACTCATTAAAAAATTGCATCTAACAATTAGATAATGTTATAATGGATGTATGCTAAGTTTTCATGGTCAATTGTTGCATTTCTAAGCATTGATTGATTGATTGATTGTTGTTACAAATTATTTACTACTATCATTTAATTGTTTACTATTGCAAATTTGTATCCATCATTGCAACTTATCTTGTCTAGTATCATAAGAGGTTATTCTTGCATAATTTAGCTTGAAAATTGTTACATATATGCTACAAAGTGTTCTTGTCTCGGGTAGGTACTCAAACAAATTTACACCTCTTATCTTTCCTTGACCTAGGAAAACCTTTTGATGATCAAGAGAGAGGGCGGTAGGCTTGGATACAATAATTGATATTTTATCCCTTGAGGTCACTAGGGAAACCTCCCTTGTGGTGGACCTCTTCCATCACTAAAATGAGGGAAGTTATTACTAAGGTGAAAGTGGTAGGTTCTTCCATAGGTACACAAGATTTGGGAGTCTCATGTTGGGATTTGAATAAGTACAAATCCTACTATAACATTTTGGTGTTGTTACCAAGGAGAATTGTGGCATTATCCTCAATGACATATCTTTGGTAAACTTTTCCCTAAGCCCTTATCTTACAAGTTTACCTGGAAACTCCATTGAGGGTAGTTACCTCACCTTCCTTTGATGATCCAGGGGGGATCATATAGAGACTCCACTGATATATTATAAGGTATCATCCTACTCTCAACTTTGTGATGTTGCGTATTTTCTAGTGATGGAATCATGGCACCATGGGATTTTATTGAAAGGTATTAATTCATTGATGTTGATAGTCTTCTCGGATACTTTAATCAAAAGCTCTCAGAGTGAACTGATAATTGTCCAAAGAATGATGGTGATAGGTCCTTGGTTGTTACCTATGTTGCAAAATTGGTAAGATACACGAAAAGATTAAAGTTGATACTTGAATATGTGTGGATATTGTTGTTTTTGGTTAACATATCAATCGAGATACGAGTGTGGATTGCAAAGAATCTCAAACCAAAAAGTGTATCTTCCCTCGCACATCTTACTACACAATTTCTTGAATATTGGGGTTTAAACTGTCAAGAACCTGATGACACCATTTAAGAGCTTGAGGTATCCCTTCAAGAAGAAGAAACCTTCAAAGAAGAAGAACTTTGTGAAGAAAAATGCAAAGACTTCAACAATTGACATAAATCATTAAAGAAGATCGAAGTTTTGCAAGAATTTGGTTGATCATTGCAAAGATGTACATCTAATGATTGACCTCTATGCTCAAAGACGAGAAGATCATAATGTCATAGTTGAGCGATATGTGCAATGGTATGAAGTATCGATAGAGGAAGAGCTTGGTAAGGCATATTTCTGAGTAAAAACACTATGTGCCATCATATGAGAGAAGTATGACCAACCTTAGGTTTTATCCAAGATATTGGAATTGACTGTGGAAGGAGAAGAATGGGATGATTCAAAAGATGAAAACCTTGATGAAGATCCCCCTCCAAAAAAAAGACAAGTGATGAAGAATTTATTAGCAAAGAAACTCCATATCTTGATCATGCCTTAGATGAAGAAGATTGCACATCTCCAAGGAAAGAAGCCAAGGAAGAAGCTTATGAAGAGAGTTACCAACCCCTTGAAGAGGAGCGAGAATTATCTCATGATTCTATCAAAGACAATGAAGACTTGATTAAGGAACAAGATCCTAAAGAGATGAGTCATGAGGAATATTACCAAGATGAACATGAGTTTCCTTGTGAATATGTCGAAGAAGAACACTTTGATGAAACACACCTTGTTGAATACCTAATCCACGAAGAGGCTCCTCATGAAGATGAAGTGTCGGTATTTTCTCCTCCACTTGATGAATTCATCCAAGCCTCCATTCCTCCTACACGAGAAGAAAAGAAAGTGGTAGGTTACACTCCTTTCCAAGTTTTCAACATCGATGCATTTCATGAATGGGAAAGTGACTATGTGCTAGAGGAACCCTTGGATGCATTAGACTCTTCATGTTGTAATGAAAGTGATGATGTGATTAACAATATTGATGATTTTATACACGTTGGTAGGCATAAATGGGATGTGACTTGTTATGGATTTAATGGAGATCCCATTTATGATATTGAAGGTAATTTTCAATCTTTGTCATTAGAACAACCATATGTGATTGCTACTGATTCAGATGCTTGGCAACAAGAAGATGACATGATTACATATTTGTTCCAACAACCCATGGATGACTTATTGCAACATTCCCATGATGATTTCGATCGTATATGGGGGTTTTGATACATATTATTTTTAGCACTTGGATTCCACGAAGAATATTTTCAACCATCTATGTGCTCTAATGTTTTTGAGGGTGAGGACATGATTTTACCAGAGAAGTATTTTTGTGACGAGGGTTTCCAACCTTCTCTTCTTTCACTTTGCAATTCCATTATAGATACGGTTGGGAGTTTTCCTTATGATGGTCATTTTCCTATCGGCCATAGTTATTTTCAACCTTTGGTTTGTTGTAGGCCTTTTCAGTTTCGCACACAAAACCAACAAGCTTTGGTTTGGAAGAATGTTTTTTTCTCTAGGCCTGGTTATATCCCAAAACTTGTGCTCTCCTTTTCCAAGGCCAACCTTAGAGTTTTCCTTAGGTCCATTCTCATCCCTTCTTCTTGATATCCAAGTGATAGACTTATAGATGAGGATGAGGATCTTCCTTCTTCTGATTATTTTGGCCTTGTCCTAGAATGGATAGGGTAGGGTTGTGGTGATGCCTCCTTGCATGATTTTCTCCTTCCCTCCTACCTCCATGAGTTGGATTTTATGACTATTTGTGGTATGATGTATATATTGACTCATGAATTATTTGTGATTTACTTATACTTCTTTTTGTTTATGATGAATCATAGGGGCAGACATTTTGATACAATGTTGGAATGGTTTCATTGATTACATGATTATACCTAGCATTTCAACTAACATATATAAGTGTATGTTAGGGAATTGTAATCTTTCATTGCATTTGTATATATGTTGCATCATGCATTGTAATGTCCCTAATCCGAACCCCATTTGTAATTGTACATATAGGTCAGGGAGTCGTTGGCACCAAATTTTTGGTTTTGCATGCACCAGAGAAGTGTGTGGGGCTTGTTATAAAAGAAAATAGGTGCACACATTCCATAGTGTTGCATGCACCTGGGTAATTGCATAGAGATTACTTTTAAGAGTGCATCAGACCGAGTTATAAATATATATGGATGTATATTGTAATCACACACAATTATTAATAATACCACATTGTTGTGCATAAAATACTCAGATGAAAAGAGATGGGGGGCTAACTCCACAAAAAAAAGGGAAAAGTGGGGGCTAAGCCAAGGTCACTTATGCCCAAGGAAATATTTTATTAATATTACCAAAATGTGTAATTTATGGATAATTATTTATCCTAAGTTCTCAAGGGATGGGAACAACTCACCAAGTGGCTAAAGATATTTCTAAAGGTGGAAAGTGTCCAATTTAATGCATGCAATATATATTGTTTGCCTTAGTGTATTATGGGGGATTTTTCACTCATTTTCGTCATCGGGAGACCAACTTTACTATGCGAAGGAATTGGGTCTTGTTGTAACTAATTGTCATTTTTTAACCATGTGCTTGGGAAAAAATGGTTGTGGTCGAAGAGACGGTTTTTCAGGCCCGTGATAATTCTCTCCAGGTGATATTTTTGTTGGGAATTGTTCCATGGTGTACTAGGAATTAGTTGCAGTGCTCTGAGAATTCTTGTCTAGCCGGTTGTTGAAGCCCTAGAAGGGAAGTGGGGAAGTCAAAGGAATATTGGGTAGAGAAGGGGCACACTTCCTGGGGTGGGACATGCATCTGGGGAATGAGGGACTATAGACTAGTTGCAACAGTGGTACCTTGGACTGATCAATTCCACTATTATCATACCTTAGCCTGGGATTAAGAGTCTTTTTCCCTGGTGGATTTAAGCCCCATATTGAGGGTGACCTGTTGTTGAGAGTTATGAGAAACAAAGTATATGGATGGGAGGAACATCTGAGTTATGGCGCAGTTGGTGACCATTCCTAAAAGATAAGAATCCTTATGTGCTTGTCTCATTTACTGTGTGCTTGATTATTTATGTCAGATATGGTTTAATTCTTGTATGATGTTGCATATAATCAATTGTTGTTATTTTGTATTATGCTTCTTGCACATGTAATTGTAGTATGGATATTCAATATCTGTAGACGTACATGTTGAGTATAACCATGTTGTTAGTTATTCATGTTAAGTTAACCTTATATATTGGTCATAATTCTTCGAGCAAGGCTAGATTGGCCGTGTGTGCAAGGAAATACTATGTGCACGCAAGGGACTAGATTCACTGTGTACGCTGGAAAGAAGTTTGCACGTATGAGTAGAACAGAGTTTGCGTGCAATGATATAATGGTTGTGCATGAAAAGTGATCACATGTTTAAAGTGCATTACTCGTTCAGTATTGCAAGTATGCTCAACATGCTTGTTCTCATAGTTGTATGGTGTTACTCCCGTTGTTATAAGTTATGTCAGAAAAAGAAAGTTGTGTGGCATGACCCAACTTGGAGTCATGTGAATTAATTTTAGTATTCTGCGTAGACCATCATTATAGAGGAGAATATTTGCACTAGAATTTTGTAGTAGCTTTTCCCAGTAGTGAGATTGAAATGTCACAAAGAGGTATTAGAGAATTTTGTTAAGTGCTGGTAACAGGGTACGTTATAGTTTGGTATCAGTACGCTAGAAACACATTGAGAGTTGTGTGGCATGGCCCAACTTGGGTGGATGGGAATGTTACATTTTCGTATCAGAGCTATTGGTTCAACACTGGACTTGTATGGGCTAGAGATTAGCATGAGAATTTCAATCTTATACGCGCTAGGTATTGGTGCCCCATAATGTAGAGTCTAATTTGTTTGGAAAATTACTAGGGCGTAGTACACAGCTATGACACATGCAAAATTATTGATGCATAGAGTGCGCACTAGAATTTGGGGATGATAAAATTACCCAAGGAATCAGAAGAACGAATTTTGACAAAATGGTGTAGAGTTTTCATGAATTCGTTGCATGGATTTGTTTAACAAATCTTATTGCTTGCACATTTTTCATAATTAATAGAGATTAGAGAAGGACATAATCAACATAGAAAGTCAAAAGCATGGAATATGCACAGAGAACTTACAACCATGATGATGAATTCAAATATTTGTATGTCCGTTTAGGTGATGATGGTACAAAATCCAAGGAGGGGGCACATAAACTTGGTAGAAACCATAAAGGGACTGCAAAAAGATGTTCAAATCTATAAAGTTGATAATGAAAATATCACGAGATCCAAGGAGCAACAAGATGGCTTCAATATCAAGTTGACACAAAGCTTTGATAGAATAGAAAAGAAAATGGATAAGAAGATAGAGTCAAGTAAGTTAAGGAGTCACACGTCTCATGGTAAAAGAGGAAAAACCATAAGTGTTGATAGAAAACATCACCACTCACCATGGAATTTGTGTGGGAAAGCATGCAGTAGCTCAAGTCCATATCCCATCAGAAAGCATAAGAGAAGGACTGGGGTGGACGAGCTATAGGGAGAAATGAATAAGATCAAGCCTCCTAACTTTGACGATGAGCACAAGAAGGATGAAGAAGCAGAGACTTGGTTGTTGGGTACGAGGAAGTAGTTTCAACTGCATAATTACTCTACACATGTAGAAGGGAGAATTACCATCTATATGCTAAAAGGAAAAGCATCAATGTGGTGGGATCAGTTTGTGCAAGTGCAACACATTGATGAAAATAAGGTCACTTGGAGAGAGTTCAAGTAGTATTTTCAAAATAAATACCTAACTAAGCGATACTATGACAAGAAAATGAAGGAATTCTTTGAACTCAAGATTGGAAGTATGACGATAGATGAGTATGAACAGATATTCTTGGAACTTCTGAAATATATCACATTCATCAAGGATGAGCAAGTTAAAATTAAGAGGTACCTGAGTGGGTTTCCCTCATTAATTAGTGACAAGATACAATATGATCATCGCAAGACATTGGTGGAAACCATAAGGTGCGTCGAATGTATTTATGATCATCAAAAGGGAAGAACAACCTTCCAAAAGGCTTGGGAAAACAAGATGAAAAGCAAGGTGGAACAGAGGAATAAGGGAACTAAGCCACCATTTATCAAAAATATTGTGCAAGGACAACCAACTCCCAAGGAACCTAGAATGATCGAGACAATGGGACAAAGACCAAGGAAACAACCTATTCAATGTTGGGGTTGTGGTGGAGATCATATGTACATATATTTCCCTCAAAGAGGTGAAAAAATGAGGATTGCACATAATGTACAACAATCTGCAACAGTTGAGGACATGGGCATAAATGTACCTAGGATTTACACAACCCTAGATAACAAGCAAGTCGAGTTTCAATCGCACATGATTGAAGTGGAAGGTTAGATTAATGACCAACCCATTGCTATTTTAATTGATTCAGGAGCTAGTCATAGTTATCTAGATCCTAATACAGTAGAAATATTCCAACTACCAAGAAGCAATCTTGAAAAATCTTGGTTGGTGCAGTTAGCTACATGGGAAAACAGGAAAATTACTAACAAGTGATAAAAATATGACTAGTGCTAAGAAGTTTTCAACACTTGAAAATTTTGTTGACTAGTGCACCAATACTAAGGATTGTTGATCAAGATGAAGACTTTGTGGTGTGCATGGATACATGCAAGGAAGGACTCGGTGGAGAACTTAGTCAGAATATATGTCACGAATCAAGAAAGATAAAAGAGCATGAAAGGATCTATGATACTCATGACTTAGAATTGACAGCTATAGTGCATGCCTTAAAGATGTGGAGGCACTATCTCATGGGTAAAACATTTGAGTTGAGAATAGACCATAGTGGTCTGAAGTATCTGTTTGGATAACCTGGTTTAAATTCTAGACAAATCAGGTGGTTAGAATTCCGCGGTGAATATGAATTTGACATAAATCATATCAGAAGAAAAGAGAACAAGGTGGCCGACACACTCAGTAGGAGGGTACATGAAATGAATGCTACAACCATTAGCATGTACAAATAAGATTTGAGTGACATAATTTTTGAGGTTTCCAAATCAGATCAACGGTATGTTCATATAATGACGAAATTACAACAAGGTATGTCACAATAGAAATTGGAAGGTTATGGGATAAAAGAGGATGGAATCCTCATGTATAGGAATGGATTTTATGTGCCAAATGTTCCAGAGTTGAAAAATATGTTATTGTCAGAGATGCATAAAGTTTCTTATGCATGACATCCAGGATACTAGAAGACGATAGAAGCTGTCAAAATGCAATACTATTGGTTAGGCATGAATAACCAAGTTGTTGATTTTATTGCTAGATTCCTTGAATGTCAAAAGGTCAAGGTTGAGAATAGACATCCAACTGGTTTGCTACAACCTTTTCCGATTCTTAAGTGGAAGTGGGAAGTTGTAACAATGGATTTAATTACTATTGTAACTATGGATTTCATTACTAAGTTTCCTAGGACTGCTAAGAAACATGATTCTATTATGGTAGTAGTGGACAAGCTTACTAACGCAACCCATTTTATTCCAGTGAAGTCAACGCACAAAGAAACCGACCTTGTTGAAATATACATGCGAGAAATTGCTAGGCTGTATGGTATACCTAAGATAATTGTGTCTAATAGAGAATCCAATTTCAGATCAAATTTTCGGAGAGGGTTGTTCAAAGGATTTGGGAAAATATGAACTTTATCACATTATATCACCCTGAGACAGATGGACAAACAAAGTGAGTAAATTGGGTGATTGAAAATATTCTCAGGATGTATGTGATGAATAAACCATCAAAATGGGAAAACTACCTTCATTTGGTAGAGTTTTCTTACAACAATGGGTATCAATAATATGCAAAGATGATCCCATTTAAGGCATTTTATGGTAGAAAGTG
>SNQJ01S0087510.1:0-33721 GCA_010110895.2 Picea sitchensis
TCTAGTAATTTCAAGTTCTCTTCTTTTTTTCGCCAAGAGATCAGTATGTCATAGGGAAAGGCCTGTCATGTATTTCAGGAACCTCAATGTTCCCTTCCAACATCTTCAGAGTTTCCTCAATCATGGGTTTGAAAGACACCATAACATGAGAGCACATAATACCCACTAAAATGAACCTCACTGTGATGCTCATAACCTATTATGATGGATATTCATCTCTTACTTAAATACCTTTTCTTTCCTTCACAAGCATCCATGTTGAATTTGTAATCGGGGAATTGGAGGTCTATTTCTAAGGTGTCCAAGGCCATTTTGTTGCTCGTCATATCCAACAACACAGTGCCCAAACTATACACATTGATTATTTCTATAAGTTGGTTGTAGAGAGAATAGTTTGGGGCTAGGTGGTTGTGCATCCTATCTACCCTCGTCACCATAGGAGATTCTCCCTCTTCTTCCTTAGTCATCATCCTCACCAAGCCAAAGTCACACACATGAGCATTCATTTGGTCATCAAGAAGAATGTTAATGGGTTTGATGTCCCTATGGTAAATCACAGGCTTGAAACTATGGTAAAGATAAGCTTAACCCTTGGTAATACCTAGGATAATGTTCTTCTACTACAACTAGAACAACTTTCCTTAATAGCACAAGGAGCTCAACTTGGATTGTATATGCATGCCAACCAAATTGAATTTATGAATGAATTATTGACTCAACTATGATACAATAATAACTACTTGTAAAATGAAACCACATGATAAATGCAGATATTGTGTAATTATTTTTATACAAAAAACCTATTCATAAATTAAATGCCTTACAATAAAATAATACAAATTCTTTTAAATCAAGGATGAAAAATCTCACATTATTTTTTATTCATGAGAATTTCAAACACTAAACATTATAAAATAACCTAAAAAGAAATAACAAAATAACAAACATTCATTATTAAATATCTCAAACACTTAATATTTTAAATCATAAGTTAAATTTTCAAACACTAAATATAATAAAAAAATAAATTAAAAACATTTTTTTTTTTTTTTTTTTTTTTCTCTCTATATATAATGAAAAATTGATCTTAACTCTAAAAATTTTAAATACTAAAACATTTATAGGAATAATATATAAAGAAATAAATAAAACATCTATCTTAAATGTCTCAAACACTTAACATTATGTAAATGTTGAATTAATGTAAAAGAAGAATGCACTCAACCATATTTCATTAAATTCAATACACAACCTAACTTATAACCTAACTTATTGATTATTAAAAAAAAAAAATTGAGTATAGTGCAAATATTTAGAAAGATATTGTTAACATAAAATGCAATGTGAACCTTCATCAAGTCCCCCACCTATTCTCTTAAAAGTCCTAAAATCAGTTTATATTTCCTTGAAAATAAGCAATGTCACCCTATTACATTAATAATCATTGATTAATAAAATTAATTACAATGTCAATTCTATTACATTAATAAATAACTTTCATTGATTATTTAAAATTATATACAATATTTGAGGACATTGCAAATATTTAGAAAGATATTGTTAATGAAGTCTCATCCATTTCCTAAAAATCCCAAAACTAATTTATGTTTTTGGAAATACAACATTGTCACCCTATTACATTCAATGAAATCCACTGATTATTCAACACCACATATTATTGTAAAAGAAATGCCTGAATATGGTTGTCATTTATATATCATGGTTTTATAAGGATTATTACATTCAATGAAATCCAGTGAGTATTCAACACTATTGGTTATTGGTTGTAAAAAGAAATGCTCGAATATGGTTGCCATTTATATATCATGGTTTTATATGGATTTAGAATAATGTCATTAACTTATTAACTTAAATGTAATGTTTAGTCTCCAATTGAATACATTTATTATACAATATTATATTATTGGAATCATTGATTCAGTTATGTATACGAAATAGTAATTTAAATAATGGCCTACATCTCAAACTAAATACATTTATTATACAACACTATTGATTGGTAGAAATAAATGCTCTAATGTGGCTGCCATTTATATGTGATGATTGTCATTTATATGTGAGGGTTTTATAAGGATTTAGAATAATGTCATTAACCTAAATAGGATATTTAATGACATTATGAAGTCTCCCATCTGAAAATAATTTATGAAGTTTAATCGGGATAATTTATGAAGTCTCCCATCTGAAAATATTTTAATTCCAAAAAGGATGACACTGATTATCAGCATATGGAGTCGGTTTATGTATGAGAGGCTTGCAAGACTTTACAAAAATGTTGTTATCCTAAAATGCATTGCCACCGTTTATAGAATTAAAATTGGAAATGATAATCAATACAATGAGGCTAAGTATGGCCTAAGTGAAGGAGGACTCTCTCATTACAACTACTTCCCACCTGATAAATTACAAATATATAGGCTAGATAGCCCCTTATAAGAGCTCCTAAAATTGGTGAGGCATCTTGAAACCACTCAAACACAAATCTTGTTTACATTAGAAATTTGTTCTAACAATTTTCTAACTCTGGCATTTCGCCATTGTTCTCTAACACTCCTCCTAATGGAGAAATGGATTTATTACAATAAAATGGCCATAGTACAGTAATGTTGGTCTTGGTCTCAATTAGGCTTACAAACATTACAAAGGGAAAAATTCAAAACAAAACCTTTGCAAAATTTGTTTCAACCTTGTGTGTATGAGTTTGTCTCTTTCCTCCTTCCATTCTCAAACCCCATGCATTTTCACTTAAGGTTTCTATTGAAATTCCATGTTTCAACTTCTATCCGGTAATCTCTTGTTGGTGTTTGTCATCAATCTTAAAATTATTTAACACTATTCTTGCTTGTCTTCTTCAAAATTTTTCTTCGGTAAATTTTTCTTTGTTGTTTCTCTCTCTCATCATTGATCTTTGATCATCAATTTGTCGCAATTAACTCATAGTAAAATCTAATTTCTTTAGGACTCCAAAGCATGAGAATGCCATGAACTTCATCAGATATATCCATTGTTGCTTCCCATTCTATTTCATCTTCATAATTTAGTGATTCTTCATTTCTATTGCCTGCTACTACAAATTTTGTGCATGCTCGATCAAAACATGGTGTTTCAAGCCAATCTTCAAGAAACTATAACACTTCTTCAAATTTTGTTGACACTTCATTTGAGTGCTCTTCTTGTTCAATTGCTTTACTTTTATTGTTGGTGCACTTTTATTGTTGTTGGAATCGGCATTCATTGTCCTCAAGTGTTGAATCATCTTTGTCTTATTCCTCTTCTTTTGCAAATAATATTCCATGTTTTAGTTCTTAATCCATTATTGTCTGTAAAACAAGGCTTGCCTTTCCACTTCTTAAGAAATCATCTATGAGTTTATTCTTGTGTAACACTTGTAACCAACCTTAACTTGAAAAGTTTCTACCACTGTATTTAACTAAATTGGACCTAAAGCTTCACCCGAGGGGTTCATTGTAGTTATACATTCATCTCCCACAATATCAAACTTCAATTATCACACTTTACTATCGGGCCTTCATTAATCATCATGCACTTCAATAATGTCATTTCAGTCCAGGTTCGAGAGCAGCCACCTTCATCAACTTCTTCATCAAAATATCCCAAAATATCCTAAAATATTTTTGCACTAGGTATTTCCACCAACCCACCCAAAAAATACTAGACAAAATGTTTTCATCCACTGCTTAAGTTGTAATGCTATTGCACATGTTCTCTTATCATAGAAATTGACACGTCTTTCTTGATCATAATGCAATAAATCTACTGATCAAAGTAATTTTTTCATTTCAGTTACCCAAGGTTCATAATTTATACCTCAAAAAAATGATAAATTTGGCATCACTATTTCATATAATTCATCAAATTCTTCATTCCTCAACATTCTGCTCATTAAATTCTTCATGGGTTCTTCAGCTAGAAACACATCATACTAATCTGCTGTCTGTCCAACTTAACCTCCTTGTTGACTCCATGAGGGTGTCCCCACTCTCTTCTATCTCACTCTGACCTCAGTGTACACTCTGCAATAGATGCAAGGATGTAACTCAATTTCACAAGTACCCTTAAATGGGTTCTGAGAAGTTCCAATATTGATCAAGATTAAATTCAGCTCAACCAAATTGTTTTTTTCCTACTCTAACCATCTATGTTCATTGTGTGGAGCTTTCAAAAAGCTTTGCAATCTGCTACCACCCAAAAAGGCCATAGAAAAAACTGTTATCCATGATGAAAAACAGAGCAGAACTTCGCACTGGTCTCAGGTACTACTATGGCGACACCCCACGTGGCAGGAATGCAGCGATGATCAAACAGAATCATCTCGATTGGAGTCCAGCTGCGATTGCTTCGGCTATGATGACGACTGCATCAACGACCGATCGCTTTGGAAAACCACTTATGCATTTTCTCTTGGACAATTACCAGTGAACTGGGCACACTCGAAGCAACAATAAGATAAAAAATTCTAATGCAAACAATTACCAAGGACAAATTTTCAATGTATTACACAAGCCAGTTCTAAATTTAAGTACAAGGATAAACTGCAAATAGTGACACTGCAACAAACTTTTCAATCGTGATTCGTCGCACGATCGAGTCTTGTCGAGCTCAGAACATCCGAGTCGTCTACACTCGTCACTCCCATAAAGACCCTTCAGACTATGGGATGAAGGAAGAGTGGTGGAAAAACGTCATTCACGACGACACTCCTGAGTCCGACCTAATGCCCGAGGTTGACAGAAGAGCGACCGACAAACTCGTTCACAAGCACACTTACAGCGGATTCTATGACACCGATCTCTTCATGTTCTTCGTTGAAACGCTTGGGCTGGAGCTGCGTCGGCTACTTCGTCTCCAAAAATCGGCTGGCAGCTACATGAATCTGGACTTCCCATGTTCCTCTCACTGCGCATCCACGGTTCCACGATACCAAATTCGTATGGCAGTTTTAGTGAGTCAGATCGGTGCAGCAGCGCTCCTGGAACGTATGTTCCTGGAATGAATCGGTGCACACAGGTTCGTGGTCGTGGGTTCAGTGGGCTCCAAAGCAGGGATAGCAGCGACAATTCGACAGCAGCGGTCAAATAAACCCAGTATTCTTAACACAACAGCGATCGGTCTCTGTTCAAATTGGCAGAGGTGGCTCTTATGGCAGGCGGCCCTGTGGTGTAGATTTTGGCAGCGGCAGCAATGCTCTCCAAGAGGGCTTCAGCAGCAAGAATTCTCCACGCGGACTGTGGGTTCCAGACGAGTGTGGTTCCTCAGAACTCCACACATCAGCCGACGGGCCCTCACACTAGTCGACGACGGCTCCTGCACCAGTGGACGCGCACTCAAGAGTTGTGGTATGGCTCTGATACCAAATTAAAATTGGAAAAAATGACACAGCTGACAATGAGGTCACAAGTGCTTATGGTGCTGAGACTCTACTACAATCCATTTAATTTTAATAAATTATATATAAAATTTATATATAGGTATGATAGCTGCTAACAGCCTCTTACCTCTTAAATTAGTAGATCTAAAAACTATTCAACCACAAATCAGAACTTAAATTAGTAGATCTAAAAACTACTCAACCACAAATCAATCTGAGTACATTAGAAATCTTTTCTAACCATTTCCTAACTATGACATTTAGCCATTATTCTCCAACATATAGATCTACTTTGTTAGATTAGGTTTCACCAGGAACGAATTTCTATCCACGTTAATTTAGAAAATTCAAGGCACTGCATTGTTAGTGTGAGTTCAAATCCAAAATAGGAAACGAATTGTAGGACAGAGAAGAATGAAGAACGACCCGGTAACGATAAGCAAAACGAATTTAACATGACAGAAAGGAATTGCATAAAACACTAATGCAGTGGATTCCATTATTGATTGATATTTAAAAGGAAATTACATGCAGGAATTGCTTCGTAAATAATGAAGCGGCTAACAGTCTAACACTGTGATGGAAACAAGAAATCAGTTAACTAAAAAATCACGCTAAAAATCGCTGGAGCTAATTCTGGGTATGAAAATCGCTAACTTCAACCTGTATTCGCTCTTAACACACCTCCTTGTTGGAGCCACAATCATTTAATATAACAACACTCACCTTAGATCCGAGGGATACAAATGTTCTGCCTAAAAGGTTTTCTAGGAAGATATCAGCTCTTGCTGATCCGCTGATTTTACAAAATTTTGAAGCAAAGGATTACATCTATTTTCCCTAAATTAATAAATGATAATGGATATCAATGTGCTTGCTCTTTGTTGAAGACTTGATTTTGACAATGTAATTGCAGAACTGTCAGCCCAATATATTGGAGTTGGTCTGTGAATTTCCTTTGGTGGATAAGTCACCTACAACTTCGAAGCAAAATGTTTGACATTATTGCCAAGGAAGTTGCCGTAACATATTCGCCTCCGCTGAAGACAATAATAACTCCGACTGGCTTTCCTTTGATGCCCAAGAAACTTATCGATCCATTTGCAACAACCGAAGTGCTTTTCCGCCATCAATGCTTCCGCAAAATCAATCACAAGAAAGCTTTCAACTTAAAACTTTTTGATTCTCAAGGATACCATAAACTGCACCAACCTGCTCCAAATACATGTCAAAAATTCTCTCACCAAATTACAATGAGTCCTTTTGGGTGACTCCATGGAATCTAGGAGGATAAGACTTACAAGCAACATTAAGTGTCCAGTCAGCCTGTGTGGCTGCAGGTACATAAGACTGCCGCCACTAGACTTTTATACAAAGTTTGATCAATGGACTTCCTTGATCATTTTGTTTAGCTTGCAGCTTCTAATAGGATAGTCATGTTCTTACATCTAAGCATTTTGAACCTTTTCAACAAACCTGAAGCATACTTTGACTGACTAATAAACATGCCTGATTCTAACTCACTTACTTCAATACCAAGGAAATACTTCATTAAACCCAGACGTTTTATCTCAAATTCTTTCTTTCCATGACAAGTTTGAATTCATCAATTTTCAAAATGCCAGTGTAAATCATATCATCATATATAAGCGCAGCCACTATCATCTTGCCATGTTGATCATTCTTGATGTATATAATATTCATTTTGGTTTCCGATGAAAGCCATTTTACGAGGTATGTAATTTCACGCGACCGTACGCTATGATCACCGAGGGAGCCCTCGCTAAGCCATAAGCAATGCTTTCAACTTATACACTCCATCTCGTTTCTACCTATCATCCTAACCCCAGGTTGATCAATACATGGCCCTCTTCAGCCCTCAGCATGCCATTTGTGTTTCCGACTAATGTTCCATTTTGATAGGGATAGCCATTCTATTCTCTCATTACCGCAAATGTTTCTGGCTTCACCGCTTCGAACGTATCAAGTTTGGCTTGGCTGTGGGTATATGTTTCCTGCCACCGCCCCGCCGTCATTGCATATGTACCCTTTTAAAATTAATCAGTCTTTGTGTCAAATTCCTTTTCATTGAACTTGTAGAATCATTAACCATTCTTATACCCTATGCTTTTCTTCCTTTCAGTGAGACTAAGATCCCAAGTGTCATTTTTCTCAATGACTTAAATCTTCATCCATTGCATTTATCCATGCTTCTTCTTAGGCTGCTTCTTCATATGTTTCTAGTTTCAATATGTTATGAATGCATAAAGTACATCCAAATTCCATCGTATCGAGTATGTCAGCAAACTTCACTGAGACTTCTTGTCTTTTTCCTTTGCATGTAGGCAATGGTTTGATCTGAATCTCTAGTCGGATCTTGTGCTGCTATTTTTCTTGGCACGGAATCTGGAGTACCTGATGAAATTTGTTGTTCTCTATCAATTGCTCCAATATGAAATGGAATCCATGGAACAAAGCCGCTTGTGACCTTGTCATCCCAAACTCTGTCTTCTTGGAACTTGACAACTCTGCTAATAATAAACTTCTCTCTGATTGGGTTAAACAGTCGATAAGCTTTTGACTGTCTAATCGTAATTTCCACAAAATGCATTTCTGTTCTTGGCCATCCAACCTCTTCGGTTGTCATCAGAAATATGGCACACACTCCAAAACACCTAAGCAGATATATCCGGTTTCTTACTCACCCATGCCCTGTAAAATGTACTTTGATCTTTTAGACTCTTTTTAGGTGCACGATTTAGAATATGCATAGAGCATGCAATAGCTTCTCCCAATATTTGTTTGGAAGATTATTACCATTCAACATACTCCTCTTGCTATATTCAACATAGTATGGTTTTTCTCATTTACTTAATTCGCTCGGTCATGGAGTGTATCCGCAAGTAAACTCATTCTCAATTCCTTGTCTCTTTTGCACACTGGAAAGGGAATGACTTTGAGTCATACCTCATTTCCACCATCCTCGATCTCGATTCTCTACATAGTGCCCATTTTGTTTCTCCTCATTATGGTCTTAAATTCTTTTGAACTGAAAAATGTCTCGATTTGTTTCAATGAAGTAAAACCCAAGTCATTCTCAATAGAATCATCAATGAATGTTACATAATAACTTCCCTCCTATCAACTCCGCTTGCATGGGTCCATAGATCGCCAGAACGAAGTTCTTAAAGGAGATTTAGCTCAAGGTAGCAGCAGAAGGAATAACTTCTCTGTGATGCTTTCCTTAAACACAACTTTCACATACTTGTTGCTGGACTTCTAATTCGGGGATACCAATGACCATAGATTTCTTTAACGATTGACTGAGATAATCAAAAGACAATGACCATATCGTTGATGCCACAACGATGACTTCATCGGGTTTCATAACAGAATAAGATTCAAGGGTTTTGGCATTTTTCAGGATGATAGGATACATGTGGTTCGATGTCATTTTGATCTGAGCTATGAATCAATTACTAGGAGGCTATCATGTATGGTGCAGACAATACCTTTAAACACTACATCATAACAATGATGAGAGAGCTGGCCTACACTAATCAAATCATGCTTAAGACCTTGGACATAATACACTCTCGATGCATTTCATTATTCTTGTAAAGAGTAATGTAAACGGGTACTCCATTCCTGGAATATCTACCAAAACGTATCATCCCCAACTTTACTTTTATTTTGACAACTATCAAAAGATTTAAAATAGGGATCTTGTTACCCGGTCATATGACGCTATAACTACCGGCCGGAGTAACCACATCTGAATCGGGTTGTCTCAGGGTCGCATTGTATGTGAGTAAAACATTTTATTTCTGCGAATTTCTCTTCCTCCGCAACATAAAAGGGTTCCATGCTCTAGATTCGTATGTCTTTTATAACATTCTGACTTGTAGTGTCCAAACTTACAAAGTAATGGCACCAAATTTCTGATTTGTCAACCCATGCCCGAGTGCGACCTCTGCCTCGACCACTATCATAGGAAGATCTTGCATGTGACTGATCTGGGTCTGCATGTGACCTATAAGCATTCTGCGGCTGGGATCTGGTTCGCCAACCTCTTCCTCGTCCTCCGCTTCTTCCACCATGGCCTCGAACTTTTCTTATGGTGGCTTGCGTTTGGAAGTTGATTCCAACGAAGTGTTTTTCTCTCTGCAATCTCGCCTGATGCGATAAAAGAGAGCCCATCAATTGATCTATGGTAAACGTATTCAGATCCTTTGATTCCTCGATTACAACAACAACCATATTAAATTTTTCAGGAAGGCTTCGTAATACCTTCTCCACAATTTTCTGATCTGGAATGTCTTCACCTTGACTTCATATTTGATGGACGAGGTGCTTTAAACTCGTCATAAACTGGTCGACCGTCTCCAGATCTTCATAGACATTGTTCTTAAAGTTCCACAAGAAAGTTTGCAACTTGACGGTCTTCACTTTCTCGGTTCCCTGATAGATATTCATGAGAGTATCCCACGCCCTTTGGCAGTTCTCTCGCCTTCAATTTTCGGAAAAATGGACTCATCCACCCCCTGAAAAATAAGCCATAAGGCTTTTGCATATTTCTTGACCACTTCTGTGTAAATGCGTCTCGCATCCCGATCCAACGCATCTCGATCTTCAGCTTCAGCAAGGTAACTCCATCTTCGCTGTAACTTCAAGCACGACAGCTTAGAAAACTTCATCCATACCCATGCTAAGGATTCACCTGGCTCTAAGATGTGCTTGTGCTTGAGAGCCCTGGTTTGCTCATAAGCCGCCATTTTCCAAGCAAAATTCGCGGCACTAAAAATGCATGTAAAAAGATCTTACAGAGTCATTGTGACGCTTCTTAATTCGGCAAGCTGACAGAGTAGGGCTGGATCTGCAGCCCGCCTCGCTACTCATGAAAAACAAATCTGCAAAATAGAAACGAATTGCAGGTGACAGAGAAGAATGAAAGAACGAATTTAATCGATAAGAAACGAATTTAACAGGACAGAAAGGAATTGCATAAAACACCACGCAGTGATGGAAACAAGAAATCAGTCAACTAAACAATCACGCACCTGATTAATCGTGCGCAGAAACAAGTAACTTCCAACTTATATTCGTCTAACAGTTAGACACTTGGAATGCCCAGAAAGTTCTAAATGGGCTTAAAGGATCGTTCATTTTGAAAACCAAGGATTCCTGTGAACTCCGAAAACCCTGTGCTGATGGTTGCCACATGGTGAGAGTCTGAGGAATTCCCTACCACACCCAAGCAAGCCAGCAATACAGTTCCAGGGAAATAACCAGAACTGTAAATAATGTCAAACAGGCAATTTTACAGGACAATAATAAAACGAACTCTGCCCATTGAGGGGGAGTTCTTAAGAGAAAATAGCCTGATTTTGCAAGCCTCCTCAGAGAACCATGGCGGATGTATATAGACTCTTAAATAATAGATACTGATCTAAGAAATGAAAATTTCTCAGAAGGACTAAAATCAGGCTCTGGGGTGTGTATATATATATAGCAGTGGTGGCAGGCAGGCATAGCCACTCTGGCTCAAGTAATTTTAGGGATGGATTTTTAACTTGATCAACAAGATGAAGTTAGGCTTCATTCTGGGCAGCTATTTGTCATGCAGCATTTTCATCAATATAATCTTTCATTGAAAGATTAAATAATGTCTAGATAGAACGATTTTATGATCGGAAAGTGAAGTCTTTGCCCCTTATTTTATGTAGTACACAGGGAGACCGCGATTATTCCTGCGGATAAGCCATTCATAACTTTGAGTGGCTCGGACGCCAAGAACACCATCATCTGTTAAGGTGGAGTAGCAAGGCAAACATCTTAAGTCTGTGTTTTTCTGTTACATTTTAGGGTTATAGATTATGAAAAAATTTGAAATATAATTGAAGATGAAAAATATATTTCTTCAAATTTCATTGATTATTCCTAAATTATACCTTAAATACATAAATTAAATCCAATTTAAAAATATTTACTTCATAATATAAAATTTTCTAACTATTTAGATCATCAAAATTATGATAATCTTGAAACCCTTCTCTCTCAATATATTTTTGAGTATAAAAATACAATTTTTAAGAAAATACTCTGAACATAAAACTATATTCTCATATACTAATTCTGATCTAATTCATCATTAATCATCATCATCTCATAAAACATAACATAAAAATGCAACAAAATAATGCAGATACATAAAATGGCGAGGGAGTTATCAAATCTTGTATCAATTATATGTCAATGTTTTTCAAATCCATGAATGAAACCTTGCTTACTATAAAAGAATCAAAGTACGATCAGCTACTACGTAAACAATAATAAACCCTTATGTTATACGATCAGAATCAAAGAATCAAAGTAATAAACCCTTATGTTATACGATTACAGATCAAAAGATCAGCTACTACGTAAACAATGCGAGCATTGAACAAACTCTAAAAGAAACGCTCTCCATATATCGTCCAATCTGATTGATCCACTAACCCAACTTCTGGTTGGGACCATGATTACTCATTCCATATACTGCGAGTAGTGAACAAACTGTAAAACAAACTCTCTCCATCTCGGCAAAGCTGATTGATCCAACAAAATGACTAATACCCAGCTTCTAGTTGGGAACATGATTACTCAATCCATATACAATATCTACAATGGAGGGTCTGTGAGTGGAATAATGCAGCAGTACATAATCAGTGACCAAAGAAAGTAACGGCCAAATTCTGATTTAATCATTTGAATTTGGTTGTGAACACGTTCACTCAAAGTGCCATACATGTACAATATATCCGAGAGAAAGAAACAGAAGCACGCCAGGAAACCCAAAACTTTAGCCGCGAATAACAGATGTGAGAAACAGTACACAGCGTTCCAGACACAAATGAATGTCCATAGATGCATTGCTCTCAAGGGTTTAAACCAGATTATAGCTTTCAAAGAGCGAATTCTCTTCTACTTTTCAATGGCTTCCTTCAATCATAGGTTTTGTTGTCGCAATGGATGCCTTCCAGCAAAGATATTCAGAGATGGGGTGAAAATTCAACGTCCATACTCCTCAAAACATTGAACAAACAACTCGAAGGAGCTCTCCACACCACGGTAAGTGATCGTAGAGAAGGCCGAAACGATGAAGCAAAACTGCCAGCTATCTCATTCCATAAGATATTTAATAAAGAATACCGTTACCATCTAACGGTTAGTAAAGATTCCATTGAATTCAAAATTCATTCGAACAATCTAATAACAATATTTAAATATTATTCAATTAACTTTAGTTGATTAATTATCCAAAGTGGCAAGGAAATGCCACAATTGTTCCACCTTTTATCTTAATAGAATCTGGTTACATATGAAATCATCATTTATGTTATCTAAACTGTATTTTTGAATTAAAGTGTTGAAAATTTTATTTGGCAATCACACATAATTAATCACTCAATTCTATAAATATAATAATTTTTGGTAAGAAAAAGACATTACGTACAAAATATTCTATACTAAAACTTGGACTATCACATATTGAGATATTATCAAAAAGATTAATTGTGTTTCACGAATCAAGAATATTTAAATATATTTCCAATTAATTATGCCTCACTATCTAGCCTCTAACCTCACAAACTAGTCTCTGATTCATTGAAGCCAAGTCTTGGGTATCCCCTTTGCATTCCACTATACACCTCAAAACCTTCATGTTGATCTTGGGTATCCCTTGGCTTTATCAAGTTGGTTTGTCTATCTAGTTAGCTGTTTCATGCATAGGTCAAACTGAAATGTAATGTATCAAAGACTTTTATTGAAGTTGAGATTAAACTATTCTTAACATAATTCAAACTATAACATTGCATATATCAAAGACTTTTTTCTCAATTCTATGAATTAAACTATACATAATACAACCTTATCTTTTGTATCTCCAACAATAATTACATTAATATTTTTAGCTGTGTCTCCATCCATATTCTTGACATATTAAAAAAATTATTATATACTAAATATACACCTATCCACATATATATGAACATTACTTCATATATTATTAATGTAGTTATATTCCATTTCTAATATATTATTAAATGTAATTGTTGTTGTGTATTAGGTAGGAAGCATTAATAAAAATATTAACATAATTAAATATATACTTAAATAAAATACTATATTAACTTATATTAATGTTTAATAATTTATATTAATATAATATATGCATTATGAAAGTTTATACAAAAATTTATTAAACCCTATATTAACTTATATTAACTTTATCGCTCAGCATTGTCATGCCAGCTATTATATTAAAATAATAAAACACTATATAAATATTTCTTTAACTTTAATATAATTAGAATCTTGCATTGTATTTTAAAATTAACTTGTATTTTAAATTTTTAGTATAATTAATATTAATATTTTTAATTTTTAAAAAAAAAATATTAATTAATATTAATATTAAATTGAAAATTCCATTTAATATTAAACTTATATTAAACAAATGTAATCAAAACCTTTACTATACCCTCTTGATAGATCTTGTTGTAAATGCGCATACATTTATATTTTAAAAATATATATAGAATTATCTTAATGACCTAGAGGTGTAATTTAGGACAACTTATGAAGTCCTTATATCCGAAAATATTTTAATGTGGCGTAGAGGAAGAGCATTGATTATCACTATAATGGAAGTCAGTTCATGGAGTTGGCTTTTTTTTTTTTGGACCCTTTGAAATTTTGGATAAATTGGTACCTCTAGCATATAGAGTAGCACTTTCTTCCACCATGAAAGAACACAATGTTTTCCATGTTTCATTGTTGAAGAAATATATACATGATTATAATCATATAACTAATTCGTCTATGATCCAAGTGGAATTAGAGGGAGAATTTCTACCAGAACCCCAATGCATATTAGACAAGAAGGATATTCCACTCAAGAACATAATCATTGCACACGTCAAGGTGCAATGGAAACACTTTGGTCCAAATGAAGCTACATGGGAATTGGAGGATGCCATGAAACCTACATACTCGTTTTTGTTCATTGTTGTACATAAAGACCACAACAACACATAGAACATCGAGGACAGTGTTCCTTTAAAGGGGAGGGGATTGCAATACACATGTTTCCCTCAACTTGTAAATATAATTATATTTGGATAAGACACTGTGGACAAACCCATCATGAAAATTTTGGAAAAGACAATGAACCTTGTTATTATATATATATATGGAAAATTGTGGCATAACTTTTGAAAGGAGGTGGCTAGTATGGATCATGATGCATAAGAATGGATGGTAAGGGGAACCAGTGATGGTTGAGATGACCCTTCTAGACGAGTACGTTGTTGGATATAAATTGTTGAGACCGATAACAGTCTCCTAGCCCAGAAAATTTAATTAGTAGTCAAGATGGTAGTTGGTAAGTCTGCCTCAAGAGTAAATGAGGAGATGGGAAAATCACTTCTCTGGAAACTTCCTGATATGACCCACAAAATCTTGTTATAAAAGGCAATAAAAGTCAGGAAAATCGGGGGCATAGGTTAGAAGATACACACGAATGGATCGAAAGACCATTCCAAAAGAAGTAGAGCATGTGAGGCTCTCTCGTTCTGAGGAGAAGTGAGAAATATATGTTTTTTGGGGTACATGAAAACTTGGATAGTGTTTCTAATAAAGCTAATAAAGGGAGATATAGTGATTAAGTGAGCGATCACAGTAGGCTCCCTTTCTTGGTGGATAGAAAACTGGAATACCAGAGCCATGTCGGAAAAGGAGGGTAACCTTTGTCCCTTGTTGTAGCTGATAAAAAAGGAAAACTTCATCTATCTCGTGGCATCATGGTCTAGATAGGGGGTGGCCAGTTCAGGAATACTTAAAGAACAAATTGTGCCTATGGTTGGGTAGAAAAAAGCACCCATTTAAGAAGTTTCACTCATTTATGTTGTATTGGTTGTTTTGTGGTAATATGCATTTTTTTCTTGAGATATATGATGGAAAATTATTTTACCTTGTTTGAATGGTAGAATTTGTGGCTTTGATGGCCTAGCGGCCTCGAAAATTGGAAGAAAAGTTTGAATAGCATATTTTGTAGATAGTTTTATTCCTACCTTTGTTTAGAGAAGGAGAATTATGAGTAATAAATTTCAAAAGAATTTGGTAGAATAAGACTTTCATCCCTATGTTGGTTGGAAAGTCCTCAAGGGACTATCTAGGGACCAAGCCTGGAAATATAGAGTTGGGACAGACTCTATGGTATAACTCGAAACATATCAATCCCTTAGAATTATCGTTGTCTTGTTACAGGATTTGGATTATGAAGTGAAAGGCACTTACTTCAAGGAGGGTAACCTTTATCCCTTGTTGTAGCTGATAAAATAGGAAAACTTCATCTATCTCATGGCATCATGGTCTAGATAGGGGGTGGCCAATTCAAGAATACTCAAAGAACAAATTGTGCCTATGGTTGGGTAGAAAAGAGCACCCCTTTAAGAAGTTTCACTGATTTCCAATTTTAGATAAGTGTGACTCTAAGTTTTTATGTTGTATTGGTTGTTTTGTGGTAATATGCATTTTTTTCTTGAGATATATGATTGAAAATTATTTTACCTTGTTTGAATGGTAGAATTTATGGCTCTGATGGCCTAGCGGCCTCGGAAATTGGAAGAAAAGTTTGAATAGCATATTTTGTAGATGGTTTTGTTCCTACCTCTATTTACAGAAGGAGAATTATGAGTAATGAGTTTCAAAAGAATTTGGTAGAATAAGACTTTCACCACTATGTTGGTTGGAAAGTCCTCAAGGGACTATCTAGGGACCAAGCCTGGAAATATAGAGTCGGGACAGACTCTATGGTATAACTCGAAACCTATCAATCCCTTAGAATTATCATTGTCCTGTTACAGGATTTGGATTATGAAGTGAAAGGCACTTACTTCAAACCATTCTCCCTAGAGGTCGCAGGCTCATGTCTGTGGCCTTAACCAAATCTCGAATAAGATCTGAGAGTGTATCCCTCGGGGGCTTGTCAAAGCCCTATATGGCCAAGACCCCAGGACCCTTCGCTACACAAAAAAGGAGCTAATCCTTCTGGGCTTTGGGACTTTGGAGATCCGGGACTTCAGGATGTTGGAACCTCACAATATTCAAATCCCGCCAAAGGAAACGTGTCGAAACGATTGATCGACAACTAGTTGTTTCCTATCTGTTGTCGTGGGATATGCTTTATCATTAAACCATGACCATCATTTCGGCCATGAAGTTACGCGAGCCACCAATCCAAGAAACATCAGGATCTTTCCTAACTGTTGGATATATGCTGCAGTCAAATTCGACGTTGACCTACTCCATGAGTGAAAATATGTTAATGGCCAGAATCCTCGAATGTCAAAGTCACGAGGTGACGTGAGTCGTAGATCCAAGGATCCTTCAGGACCCTTATTAACTATTATATTGAGTATAGTGGAAGGATAGAGTAAGTGGTATCATTAATCGACACCAAGTAGTCATCCCCACTTTATGACCCCTTCAATAGATAATCCTTTGAGGAATCAAAGGGTTAAGAATGGTAAGGGTTTCAAACTCGCAAATCCCCAAAGTGGCAAAATCCCGCCAACCATTAGATCATGGGGAATAATTTAGGACCAGTGTGAGTTCTTGATCTAAGGATCTGTTGGGGACCCTTCCCAACTGTTTGATCAACTAGTGGAAGGACAATGTAAGTACTTCGATGAATTCTTACTTCCGAAGTCTGGAACTTCAAAACTCTAAGACTTCGGGGCTTAGGGATATTTGACATGTTGGTGCACAAGCCAAATGTCAAAGTGTCAAAGGTTGAAGTACATGACGGATTTCTGCAGCTTCAGAACTCCACGACTACAAGACTTCGAGAGATTTGAGGATGTAGGAAGGTGTGTTAAACACCAAAGCGTCGAAGTGTTGAAATTCCCTTATCAAAGTGTCCAACTTCGATTAGACAGACCTCATACATCATGTTGATGTGGCATGCTTGGATATCCCCACGTGGCATCATGGGATGTAATGTGAATTTAGTGTGGGAACCCCTCCCCCTTTTTCAATTTTAAGCCATGTGTCAAGCACAGATCAATATAAGTCATTAGATCCAAGGGTGGATAGAATCTACACCATAGATTCTGGAGTGGAAAGAGTCCTTTGGACTTCAGAACTCCAAGTAAGTTTGTAGACATGTACAAGAATATCGAAGCGGTCGAAGGCCTGTTACCCACGAAGGCCCAGGAGATATCCCCTCCAACCACCCCTCTAGTGGCCATGTCATCGCTAGAGGGTGATGACCAAGGTCATGTCAATACCATGTAGGATGGTATGAATGAGGTGGAGCCACGTGGCCTTTGACCAACGATACCCCGAGAAGTTTAGGGAGCCATAAATTTTGACTCAAAACTTGGATTTGGATGAGTTTATAGTCAATGGAAAGCTCTCGGAGAGAAGAAGCAAATGGTGCCCTTATTCGACGAACTCTAAGAACTTGTAGGAAGGATAAAAATTGAGACCCCATCCCTTAAAAGGGTACTTAAGGGGTTGGTTCTGTGACAATCTTTCTCCACTCACTCTACTAACTAACATTCTCGCACAACTCTACCACCTGCTTGCATTCCATGTATCATTTCTGGAATTGGGGAAATCTTAACTATATTTCCAACTCATCTTTTTCAGCTCCCTCCTCCCTTATGTTGTTGGCAGTAATCATTAAATAATATTTCTTGACAATTCCTTTTTTTATTTCAGCATGTGTCTTCTTGATTTTTGGTGCACTTCTCAAAACTTGGACTAACGCGGATTTGGTATACTTTGGAATTAGCGCGCAATATAAAAACTTGGTCCAATGCGCACTTCTTTTCAATCCTTTCACATTATCTTGGGCATGCACAAAACTAGAATGGGCATGCATAATTTCATTTGTGCGCAGACCCGAGATAAACCAAAAACTTTGGGTGCCAACACCTTATTCACCAAAATTAAATTTGAAAAGTCCTATAGTGAAGTGGAATGACCTTTCATCTTTGTAATTCTCTAATCCCTAGGTTTTTTTTCTAACTTCATTAGTGATGCAAAAACCCTATTTGAAAATGCATCATCTTTGTATATCCATCAACAGATGCAAATCTAAGAAAGTGGAGCTATTTTGATTTATATGTCAGGGTTATTCCTTGGTGACAACCTTATATGCCTTGGTCACAAAAGACCTTAGTTTTTCACTATGATTCAATTTTGACTTGTGTTTGGTCCATGGGATCCCTCTACTAGAACTAGATATCGGTCAATTGGTTAATGGGTATTTCACTCTTGACTCTTTCTTAACAATTCTTGAGGTTTAGACTTCTTCAGTTCAAAACATGGACTAATTGGACACTTTTTTTGTCTCTCTAGTGTGAAATATTTAATGAGACAATATCAAATGTTAGAGATTGAGCCAACGACCTATGCCTCACTATCTAGCCTCACAAACTTGTCTTGGGTCTATTCAAGTCAAGTTTTGGGTATCCCTTTTGCATTCCACTATACACATCGAGACCTTCAAGTTGGTCTTAGGTATCCCTTGACTTTGTCAAGTTGGTTTTCCTAGCAAGTTAGTTGCTCATGCATCTGTCACATTACATGTATCAAAGGCTTCTCTCTTAAACTGCTTAGATTTAACTGTCCCTAACATGTTTAAAAGTATCATACAACCTTTTCTAAGGTATGGAGATTGTTTTGTATCACAAGCTTACTCCAAATTCAGTTTTGGGTAGAATAAACACTTTTGCCAAGTGCTTGGTTTATCATGCATTAAAGGCCAATGCAATTTTTTCTTGGATTTGCGATTATTCAAATCATTTTAATGTATTTGAATGCATTGAAATCCTACGCAACATAAATCTTAAACAAGAATATAGACTCGTTTTTGTTTTAAAAACCATTCTACACATGACTTGGATTTGGTTTTGAAAGAAGCTCTATGACCACTCATTTGAAACCCCTATCTATCCTGTGCATTTGATAAAAAAACGATTTTTGTATCAAAGATGTTATGATAAAGTTTATTTTTTGAAGTGAAATAGCTAAAAGATCTGACTCATGCTGGGTTTGGATAATTGCTTCTCTACTCGAAAAGTTTTTCAATTTCAATTTTATGATATTAAATTAAATAACCTCAAAATTTCAAGGTTTGGATAATTGCTTCTCTACTCGAAAAGTTTTTCAATTTCAATTTTATGATATTAAATTAAATAACCTGAGAATTTCAATTTTATGATATTAAATGGAATAACCTGATAACTCTATTTGGAAATCTATTAGGCTCCACCAAACCTTATTTAACCTACTTCGACACTAAACCCTTACCTTGGAAAGTGGCAAAAGGACATGCGATGTCGCATAACTTAACACTATTGTCGGTCATATGCCTGTCGAGCAATTGGCATCAAAATCTTTTGAGTTATTCGATTGCGGCTCTACATCTCGTAAGGATACACATGATGCCTTAGCCCAAATTATATTGGTCGATAGAACAGTACACTAAAATCCAAATCGAAGTAAAATTAATGCATAGCATGGAAGATCTTCGTTCGTTAATTATGACTGACCAAGAGACCAATAATAACATAAAATAAATCTTTTGTCATCGTGGCCTCTGGCTTTTAGGAAATTTTGGTGAGTTTTAAAATAAATTAATTTTGTCCTATACAATTTGGGTTATCGGGGTTATTGTTTTTTGAAAAAATAGAAAATGATGAATATATTTTTGGAAAAATACATGGAAACTTATCCATGGCATAAAGTTAGTACGTAATTTTCGATAGTAAACTATTTTAGGTGTTAATAACAATACTTACTTTCTTTTAGTTTTGTATTATTTTTTTTACTCTTTAAATCTTAGGAATTCTTGTTAGGGTGAATCTATGATTTTGACAACACGAGATTTTCCCTTGTCAATACTTTTGGCACATTAGAAGTGTTGATGGAAAACCACCCTATGTAGAGTTATGTTTTATTTGAATCTATCTTAATGACTATACCAAATATCTCCATGGGAGGTCCAGAGTGCATTGGGATTGCAAGGACCTTTGCATAAACTCTCTAGAAAGATAGTTAATTTCTTGCCAAAATTTGTTGGTGAAAGGAACACAACAACATTTGAACAAATTAGGAAATATGAGTCCACAATGCGTTTTCTTAATATTGTTCATAAATATGTAGTTTGCACAATATTTTCATTCACTTTGAAGGTAAAAATACATTATTTCAAAGGTTGACATTGCAAAGAAATTTTAGAAATTTTCATAAAATATTCGTAAGCAACTTATGTTGTTACATGATTTCCTACCTAGTTGAACACCATTTATGCCCCTAATAGAGATTGAATGGATTTGGTAATTTCAAGTTCTCTTTTTTCGATCACCAAGAGATTAATATGTCATAAGGAAAGACCTATCAAGTATTTTAGAAACCTCAATGTTCCATTCCAACATCTTCATAGTTTCGTCAATCATGAGTTTGAAAGACACCATAACATGAGCACACATAATACTCACTTAAATGAACCTCACTATGATGATCATAATCTATTATGCTGAATTTTTCATCTATTATTTAAATAACTTTTCTTTCCTTCACAAACATCCACATTAAATTTGTAATCAAACACTTAATATTTTAAATCATTAATGAAAATTTTAAACACTAAACCTTATGAAATAATTTAAAAAAAAATAACAAACCTCATTCTTAAATCTTTCAAACACTTAAGATTTTAAATTAATGTAATTTAAGAAATTACAAACATTATTAAAAATACACTCAACCATATTCGATTAAATGCAATACAGAACATGACTTATTAATTATTAAAAAATTATCTATGTAATATATTTATGTTCGATTGAAAATTTTTAGAAATATAAAGTTAACATATGCATTGTGACCATTGATGAAGTTTCATTCTTAAAGCTCCCAAAACTAATTTATGTTTTTGGAAATACAACAATGTCACCCTATATCCATTGATTATACAACACTATTGGTCATTGGTTGTAGAAAGATACGCTGGTTGTCAGTTCATTGGTTGTAGAAAGATATGTTGGTTGTCATTGTCAATTTATATATGATGGTTTTATAAAGATTTAGAATAATTTTATTAATTTTAATCTCAAACTCAATACATTATGATTATCATATTTATATTATGATGATTTTATATGGATTTCGATTAATGTTATTAACTGAAATATACTGTTTAATCTCAAATTAAATAAATTGATTATACAACATTATTGGTTGGTAGAAAGAACTGTTCTAATATGATTGTTTTTAATATATGATAACTTGTCTCTATTATATGTAAGGGTTTTATAAGATTTAAAATAATTCCAATAACTTAAATGTAATGTTTTGTTTAATTGGAAACTTAACTCATATAAATTTTAAGAATTATTAATTTCCATAATCTTAAAAAACAATGAATGCAATCCAAACATTGACAAACTTCCCTCTTAATTATATTTGACATGGCATATAGGGATTCCAGTTATTAGTTGAGGTTTGACTAAAAGAAAATTGAGTTTTATCAAAATTATAATATTACAAAGGGATTTTATTTATTTATTATGCTGAAAGGTGTACATCTATTGATAATGGGCACAATTAATTACCTTTTAATCTAAAATTATAATCTAATGGTTAAAAATTGAAGATGCTGGCATATTCTTAGTCGTCCTCTCAAATCAATGGATAATATTTTGATAAATTAACTTCCGCTCATTTATAAAGACATGCGTTTATGTGATTACTTTTTAACATTTACTAAATAAAATTAAAAAATTACTTACTCACTACCACATTGCCTCCTTCAATGATTAAGATTTGATTATACTTAAAACAATGCTAGATTGACAGGTATGACCTAGCGGCCTTTTTTTTGTAACGGGTAGTGGCCACATTTTTATGAAGATGAAGCGCGCGGACTCTCATTTAAGTAGAATGGCAGGTGTCGATAACAAGCACGTTTTTACCTATGTTTACTAATACGATGCAAATCATGAGATTGATATTTAAGATTGTTTTTCATTACTGCTCGGATTTGTCTCGCGACAATCCTGCTATTCAATTCCTGGTTAATCATTTGATTATGAGCAAGGTTTTGCTGCACATCCCTGAGTCGTATTGAATATTTTACCTTGGATTTAATATTCAAATGAGAGTTCACTCAAGCATCAAATTCATTGAAGTTTATTAAGATGGATAACCTACACTTCAAAAAGTTGTTTGGTTTAGGTTTCTCATCGCCACAATGCACAGGTAGTCAAATCCTTCGTTTTAAGTTTTAATGGCCATAATTTAATGATTCCGAATTTCAGGGTTTCATATATAAAAACCAGAGGTTAGTTTTTATTTTCTCTGTCTACACCTTTATCTTTGTTCTTGAATGAATAATAAACCCCAAATTGACCTTTATGCTCTGATCCATGATTGTCTGGCTCTATTTTTGTATAGGAAATTCGACCTGTGACAAAAAGAAATTAAGCAAAGAAGACTGCAAATATAAGGAAAATTAGAAAAATACGCCACTGCAATTGGGTTTGCTTGACAATGGATATTGAAGGCAAGATGTTAGTTGAAGCCCAAGCCAGTATGGGTTTCGATCACAAAACTGTACAACTGCTTGCTCTGGACAATCCAGGGCTTCTCATGGTCGAAGAAGGAAATGTTAACTTGTCGTAGGGCAGCAGAAGGGGATCGAAGAAATTCTGACCATGAAGAAGAATGAGACCAGAAATATCTAGGAAACCAGCCTTTTGGAACGCTTCAAGCTTCTTCATTAAATTCATCCAGTACGCGCGTGGTCACAATATGTCAGCCACATTAAATAATATGCACGAAACAATAGTTAGCCATTAGATTATAATATACATGAAATAATATGCATGTGCGTTTCATTTTTTTTTGGTTTCTTTCGACGTTAATCAGCCACCGGTTTTGAGTGGCTGTGCTAGTTTTAATTAATTTAAAGAATTTTTTCCCATATTTGATTGATATTTGATTGGTGGTTCAAATTACCTTGTCACGATCCAAATTTTGTCTCGTAATAAAAAGTAATGCTGGAAATAAAATCTATCATTACTTGTAAACAATAAATGTTTGTTTTTCAATGCGATATTTACACTGAACATGGCAATGTGACAGTCTCCATGCTGTACATGGGTATACCATGCAATTTACATCAATAAGCTGCTGGATATACATATTATATACAATAAGAGCGGACGTGGATTTGCACACGGATCATTCACTATTCACTGCTTATAGGTAGTACCATGAACCACGCCAAGGTTTCTTCCTCATAATCGATGAACTTGTGATAGCAACTCCGAATTTTCAAGTCGTGCTTCTTAAACTTCTGCACAACCACGGACTGAAACTTGCCACGTTTGTTGATTCTTTTCTCAAATCTGTGAACAGCTGCCAGTTTATAGCGGTCCATCTCATAGAGCTCAGGCCTCCAGTGGTGATAGGGGTCGATGGAAACCGATTGAGGAATGTACGCTTCCGGCTTCAGTGCCAATAACTCTTTGGGCACATTAAACACGGACGCACAGAACTCCTCCTCGTCTTCTTGTTGTTGAAGTACCTCTAGACCTTCCTTAATTTGAATAACCCAAACATTCTCGTCGATCTTCGTTTGAACAAGGTTGATGCTGGTTTCCATGTTTTAGGGTCGGACAGAAGGAGCCGCAAAAAAAAATTGTTGACAAATGTTGGGAAGTATATATTAGAAAAGAAAGGAGAAAAGTTCAAAGAGATATTTGACAGTGAGTAACCGTGTAGGCTTATAGAGAGGTTAAATACATGTGAGGACGAACGTAGTGGACGTAGTGGCAGGTAAACAATTCCTACTTTTTAACATGTTTACTTTTTAACATTTACCTAATCATATTAAGAAATTACTGTATCACCATATGATTTCCACGTTTAAATGATTAACGTTTGAGATTAACACGTTTATATTATTAGCAGATATTGAATCTTAATGTTTGAGATTAACACGTTTAGATTAATAGCAGATATTGAATCGCCAGACTCACCTAGCGTTTCATTTTCATTTAGTTGTCCTCACGTTTCATATTGGATTGTCGTTTCATATTGGATCTTCGTTTCTGCATGAGTGTGGTAATGTATGATGCCAGGTGTCCTAAGATGCAATGGCAGGTGGAATAACAGGAACCCGCAACCGACTCGATTGTCTGTGATAGGACTGTGTAAATATTTGGCTAAGAAATACCAAGGATATGGTGGTAGTTGCAATCTGTTGGGAAGAACAAAGGGAGAGCAAGTTGTGGTGCGAGGTGGAATCTTAGTAATTTCATCCTCCATTTTATGTGATTATAGAGCAGGTTTTCATAAATCCGTTGAAAGGATTAGGCACCACGGAGGAGGAGGCATTGGTGGGAAGGAACGTGGAGTCATCGCACAACTTTGATGGAGAGGAAAAGAAAGGTTGAAGAATCTCTTTCCCATTCCCAGGACAGTCGGAGATCGAATCCCAACGGCGGTATAAGATAATCTTTTACAGGGCCGAAAGGGTTTACCAAGAGGTCCCAGCTTGCAATTATGTGTACCTTGAATGAGAAAAAACCTTAATATTAAATCTTTTTGTAACTGTGCAACGTTTGTTGTCCCCTGTATTCAATCGTTTTGGAACTGTGAAACGTTTGTTGTCAACTATATTTGTTTGAAAACGATTTTTTCCACCATCAACAATATTTTTAACTCGAAGTACATGTTTGTCTTTTCTTTTGGTTATATCTTGTTTCAATTTTCTTGGGTTTTCTGGATTTGACCCGTTTTACAACACTGATTATTTCTGGAATTGATCTATTTTACAGCACTGATTATTTCTGGATTCAGTCTTCAATGTGATGCCGAAGATAGTTGATGGTTTTGACCCGACCTGACCACCTGCTAAAGCACGACGCATGTCATCATATTTATTGAACATCTGCTAGTTTTTTTGTCGGCAAAAGATACTTGAATTTGATCTAATTTCGGGGTATATTTGATTCATTCAGGAATATTCACATTTAAAATATTTATTTCTTTTTCAAAACAATTTATTAATAAAGTAATTTAAGAGTTTTTCCTTTAATTGAATCTTTGAAATGCTCAAAATTTACTGTGAGGAAGCTTATTTTCACTTAATTTAGGATTCTAAAATGTTTGGTTGCTTATTATATGGTATAAAGAATGAAGAAGTGAAATCGAGACCAAAAATTAAATTGCATTTTGTTTTTAAATTGCATGAAATCTAGACAAAAAATTAAATTGCATTTTGTTTTTAAATTGCATTTTGTTATTGTCAGGACTCTGATGATAATTGTCTTCATTGTGTGAAAAGTCAAATTTAGAACTGTCCTTTCGTTTCTTTAATTAATTAATGGACGATCACCTCCTTCCACAGATAAAGTTAAAAAAATCTAATATTTAGATTAATATTTGTATTTTTTAACTAACTAAAAATTGAATTGAATTACCACATTTTAATGATAATTGCTTTATAAAATAAAAATAAAAGATTAATTATCTCGACAACAAACATAATCTTTTCAAGGCTTATTTTATTTACAAATTTAATCATGGTATACCTTGTAAATGAAATGAAATAAGCATATGTGGGTTTATCAACAATTGTGGTTGTCTTTAGGTTTAATTGCATAAAATAATTTGACTGTTTTGGATGAACACTCCATATCAAGGTGTAAATGACTTAAAATTGTGTTTTGGTTGAACATTCCATATCAAGGCATAAATGAGTTAAAATTGAGTTTAAAAGAAGGAAGAAATGCATGTTCTCGGCCGGGAATTTTCCCTTTCGACGTTCTCCAGTGACGAGGAATTAATTTTACCAGCCTATATTGTGTTTTGGTTGAACATTCCATATCAAGGCGTAAATGAGTTAAAATTGAGTTAAAAAGAAGGAAGAAATGCATGTTCTCGGTCGGGAATTTTCCCTTTCGACGTTCTCCAGTGACGAGGAATTAATTTTACCAGCCTATACTTTTCCGCGTTCTCGAGCTGCAAGTTAACGACTATGCTAGTTATAACTATTACAAACATTGTAGGTGTAGAAAACTTATAGTTGATATCATCTTTGTAGGCTATTCTAGAAGAAGGTCAGTGACTCATTTGATATAATATCCAACTTTGAATCTCTCCACGTTATTCAATGACAAGGTCGTGGAGTGGAGGTTCACGTCAACTTAGTGGGTCTTGAACATAGGTCGAAGGTGGAGGTAGAGATGGAATTTGATGGGCAATTTGCCCGAAAAATTCCAAATAACCGTCCATCATCTTCATTAAAACAAGCAGAACGGGCGTCATAGTATTCGCAACCGTCAAATTTGATGGGCTTTACGATTTTGAAATTCCAACCCTGGGTGGAGGAGATTGCCAAGTTGCTTCGATTTAATGTGAAGATCAAAGGACTCTACGAGATGAAACTGTCGGGCCGCGATGGACACTTTCCATTGGCCACCGCAAATATTTGAAGCTACTTGGTCGCTGGTCATTGTTCCTCGTGGTTAAGCTACTTACACCTTACGGCATTTCCCTTATTATTTCCAAGAGGGAATATGAAATGCTAAAACCAGAACGAGAGGGCTACAGTGGTGTGAAAACACTCAACAATGTGAATAGTGATTATTTCTTATCATATGTATAAAATGATCATTTTTTAAATTTACAATATGTTTAGTCTAAACGTGGAGCACTATCTAAACATAAATTTTATATTATTAACTATTTTTACAATTAAAAGTAAGTTAGGTTTGAACCTAATGTATTTTAAACGTGGAGCACTATCTGAACATAAATTTTATATTGTTATTTTTTTGACAATTTAAATTAAGTTTAGTTTGACCATAATGTATCTTACTAGCATAGACGCTAACTCGCGGCTGGTGAACGCAGAAAGGCTTACGGCTGGTAAACCGCCTCATCCGTCGCTGGTGAATGTCGATAGGTGTCCGTTGTTCACTGTGTTTGATCAAGACACCGATAGGTTTCCACTGCTCGTTGTTTTTACTCGGATCAAACCAGTCTCATTATTAGTGCATTCAACACCAGAATCCGAATCAACACTGAACGTGGTCCAAACAGTCGAGTAAGTGGAGATGAAAGCGACGGGGGAGGGAAAACGATGGAGGAAGTAGAGAGTAAACGATAAGTTGCTGGAGAAATGGAAAGTAATAAACTTTATTAATCACTCAGACGTGGCAATCAGTTGGCCACTATAGTAAATTTTAAATATGATCAAGTAAAAGTAAAAAAATAAACATGTAAATGGATGTCTTTATAATAGTGAGGAAGTTAGTGGTTGAAATCACAACCATTGATTTATTGGGACGACTAAGAATATTCCATCAATATTTAATCTTGTCCATACAAACATGATTAAACACTAAAAACCTATTAAATGTGTCCATTGTCAATAGGTGTACACCTTTCGGCGTAATTATACTTGTCGTCCAGCTATTAGTTGAGGTTTTACTCAAAAACAAAATTGAGCTTTATCAAAAGTATAACATTACAACGGGATTTTATTTATTTATTTTAATTAGTTTAAAGCATTTTTTTGAATGGTGGTTCAATTAACCCTATTATTGCAAAGCTACCCAAATTTTGCACCTCAATCTTAGTTTAAAGCATAGGTTTGCCTAGTAATTTTTCCCCAACTGAGTAACGCTCGAAAGTAATGCTGGAAATAAAGTCTAGCATTACTTGTAAACAATAAACGTTTTTTTTTTTCAATGCAATATTTATACTATGAGTTTACATTGATTTTCAAGCCTGGTTGTCGCCGTTGTTTGAGTGCCAATGCCGTGGTCATTTGTTGAGTGGTAATGTGGCGGTCTCCATGTTGGACATGTGTATAACATGCAATTTACATCGATAAAATGTTGGATATACATATTATATACAAGAGGAGCAGAGGTGGATTTGCATACGGATCATTCACTGCTTATAGGTAAACCCAGTGCCCTTGTACTGTGTTGGGGACCTATAATAATAGGTAACTTGATTCTTCGGCTGCTGATTTGGCGTTACTCCCGTGATGAAGACATCTGGCTCGGTTGGACTCGGTTGTTTTTGTTTTCCCCTTCATCTGTTTCGCCCGATCCTTCATCGCCCTACCTGGTCCTTTGTCACCTTGTTGCGCCCTTCATTCCCTCATCCTTCACTTCTACCCCCCTTCGCCATCTTCATCCTTACATTTACAATAAATCTCCTTAAAAGAAAAAACAATTGATTAATAATGTTAGAAATAAATTGAGTATAATTAGAATAGGTTAGACTAATTAATTAATTAATTAATTAATAATTAAGTTAATAGTACTTAGGTTAGTTACTCAAAATAATAAACAAACATTAAATAAAAAATCATATAAATTAAAACAATACAAATAAAACAAATTATAAAACGTTAAAATTAAATAAAAACAAATAATATTAAAACAAACATAAAACAAATAATTAAAACAAAATATAACATAAAAATTAAATAAAACATATAAAAATTAAAATAAAACAAAGTAATTAATAAATAAATAATAAAAAACAAAAATAAAACAAAATAATAATAATAAAAAAAGATATAATAAAACATAAAATACATAAAACAAAATAAAAACATGTAATAAAACACGTAAACAAAATCAAAACAAAACACGTAAGTAAAATCAAAACAAAGAATATTAAAAATAAATAAAAAAATCAAAATTTAACACTATCCTAAGTTCTACCCACCTGCAACTTCACGCATACATTCCCAAATGAATTTAAATCAACGGACATAAAAAATTCTGAACCCCTCCTTGCCATCTGAAATTTAACGAGAGGGGGAGTTCGATATGAGTTGTTTACTAAAACCACCCCCGGACACGTGGCGGCTCCACAATCCAGCGGACCCCCCCTCCCTAAAAACCACTTACCACCTCAGGGGGGGTCTGGAATACCACCTTTCCCCAAAAACCATTTTTCCCCAATTTAAAAAAAAAACGTCGATTTTTTTTCTTATTTAGCATGTCATCTTCTGAAGCCTATTTCGGGAAAACGAAAATGAATTTTTAAAAACCAAGAGAGGTTTTTCTCCGTAATGGGTTGAAGAACAAAAACCTCTCTCAATGTTTTCACAGGTGTCATGAGAAGGGAGAATCGAAGCCATCTTCGAGCCCCATTTTTCCAGTTTTTCATTTTTCTGTTACAGTCCTGATTTGGAGGGAATTGTTTTGGCGAGATGGAGATGAATTTGGCGAAACTAAAGGATTTTTTTGTCCATCACATTCTCATCTAGAATAAAATCCTTCAGGTTTCTCCGAGGTGTCATAATTGAAGAGAAACAGATGTTTGTGCGGACCCCTTTTTTGCATAAATTCAGCCCGTTTTTTATGGAGGACAGTGCAAGATTTTCAACGATTTTACTTCTATTTTTGGCTGAGATAGTTAAACTCGACCTCCTGAGCATGGGGATCATTTTTTATATATATTGTAATGAATCAAATGTGAAGAGAATGAGTCAGGGACCATGATTTGATTTGTATCAGAGCTCATAGAGCTTCCTGTATTTTTCATCAATTCAATAATACAGTCGCAGCGGTTATAGGATTCTTGTGTCAAATCCATTGGTGAAGTTTTTCTCATTGTGATTTTTTTTCCTCTGTTTTCATATATGTTTCTCTTCTCTATTGTTTTAAAGATATTTAAGATCAGGATTTGTGTAAAAACACCCTGTTCCCAGTTTAAAACAATGTCAATGTTTTCCACTGAAAGTTAAATGCAGAATTCTTCACTACTTTGTCTTTAATTCGACTTCTTAACATTTTCCTCCTTTTCCATACCTCAAACTTATGAAGAATCCAGTGATTTGCCTACCTTGTCTTGTAAGGTTGTCTATAGCATTTGTTTTTTATTAAATCTCAGATTGTGACTCCATTGCCCATGGTTCCTCTTCTCTGCACCTACCCAACTCAAAAACATATTATGTTCTACATAGTTAGCCTAAGATCCATACTCAAACAAAGCTATATCAGACAGAGAGATCCCTCTCTAAGTCTTGGAGGGCTAGATCCAAGACTCGAAGTGGTTTTGATGTTGCCTATGTCACTGCCTCCACAGCCTTGGACAAATTACAGAGTGCTAACAGAATGACGACCATACTGGGGAACTTTCCCCAATAGTACACTTCAAAGTTCCAAATATGATCACTGATGGTGAATAGTGAGAAGACACAAGAAAGGCTGAGATCATTCACCTGGTGACTCTAATCAGCTCCAGACAGTTCTGACTCAAAGACTTCACTGGAGGAAGAACCTGAAGCATGACCAAGCAGCCAAGAAAGATCAGGTACTCAAGCCCAAATTGCATTCAAGACATATTTGGTTTTATTTGTAATTATGTCTTATCTTATTCTAAACCAGATCAAAAGTACATTGTTGAAGATTGCATTCACCACCTGCTAATTGATGAGCCTCAAGAGACTAAGCCCCAAATTGTAGATCATGTACATACTCATACACCTGTGCACATCCCAGATGCACATGTAGAAATCCTAGTGAGACATAAGCCTCCTGCTTTATCTCCTACTCTTGCTAAACCTCCAAATGGTTGTAAGACTCTTTCTTCACCTCCTATACCTTCCAAAATCCCATACAGATACAAGCCCCTAGATTTGCCTCCTATCCTCCATGACCTCCCTGCAAATTACACCAATAATCTTCCTAGGTTTGATGGAGAGAATGCCAATATTACTGTTGAAAAGTACATCCAAAGGTTTGAAGATTTCCTTGACCTTTATGAAGTTGAAGTTGACAATGTATATATACGGCTTTTTTCCCTGTCTTTGCAAGGTAAAATTAAAAGTTGGTTTAAAAACCTTCCAGCTGCAAGTATCATAAATTTTCATCAGTTCATGCAAGTTTTCTTAGATAGGTGGGTGATCATGAGAAATGTATTTCTCATCCTGGAAGAGTATGACCATTTGAAAAGACATCCAGGGGTAATAGTACAACAGTTTTCAGCAAGGTTCATGTTGATATAAGACCACCCCCAAGATCAACTCACTTTCATTACCCAGATGCCTTCGATCCTGAGATGGCGTTCCAATTAAGAGAAAGGAACACTGCAACTCTCGAAGAAATGCAGAACATTGCAGTTGATGTGGAGGCCAACTTGTTGATCAAAAGGTCAAAGGTAAAGAACAAAGAAAAGGAGTAGCTGAAATCATTAGAATCTAAACTAGACATTCTGGCCAACACCATGAAAGAAATGTTGCACAGGATTAGCATAAGAGAAAAACTCGATGTTCAAAGACATCATGTTCCATTGATTTGAGAGAAAGAAAGGGTCATTGTCCCCAAACATGTTGCATCTCACCCTTGGTACCATGGTTTGGATAATGATTCTTTTATGTATTCAATTCACGACGTAGTCAAAGATGAAGCTCCATCTCAATATGCAGAGGAACAACCAACTAATATGATGTGCATGTTTGATGACATTCCTTACTTAGATAATCTACCCAAGTGTGATCAGTGTGATAATGAGCATGAGGTTGAAATAGATGTGGACTATTCAAAGCAATCAACAACATGTCGTTGGCAGGAAGAAGATCAGTTACAGCTCAGACATGACAATCAACCTTTAAACAACAAACATGACAGTGATGAGGAAAATGCAGAAAATTTCAGAGTAAGGGAAAAATATTTGCCCTTATGTTTCTCTTCTTTTCAATTTTTGAGAGGAAATTGTAAGCAAGTTGTCAATAGTAGAGAGGGAGAATGTTCTGATCAACTAGGTGAAGATTCCATTGCTAATAGGGAGGTTGTTCTAAACCCAGAATTACAACCCTTGACCTACTTTGATTTTCAAATTCCAGATGAAAGCTTAAAGCCTGAGACAAATTATGAGTTAACCCAAAATAACTCTATACCATTATGCTTTGATTCATTTCAGTTTTTGAAAAATAATCTTGAGTATATGATAAAGGATAAACACACAAAAAATCAAGAAGTTTGAGTGGAACCAATGAAACAGTGATTTCAATTTCTACAAGATCCAATATCTTATGTGTTGGATGACTGGTGTTGTCAAAGCCATTTTCCATCATCGAGCTATAGGCTGACAAGTTGTTATGATATTGACATGATCAGACAGTCAACTACAGGGGTGTGTTCAACAGAAGCATCATTTCAGAACCCATCAGAAAAGTTGCAGCCATGTCTGGAAGTGCATGAGGATGCAAATGACATAACTACAACATCAAATCATGAAGTTCAGTTGGTTAAATTTGAATATCCAGTAATATGTCAAGTTTATCTTGATCCAGTGGCTATTTATATGGAGAAATTGTTCATCACGGAGCCACAATGCATTTCCAGTTTTTATGTTATGTGTCATGATTACTAAGCCCCTTGTGATGAAGATCATGATGGAAAGCATTTCATGATGCCTATGCAAGTTCTATTTCTGATATTGTTTGAAAGCATTGAAAGAGAAGAGTTGTTAGAGCAGTTGCTTGACTGGTTGCACTCGCATTATTGTATCATTTAAAACCTCAAAGTTGTCAGTAGCGTAGGGTAGCTAGCAGTTTTGAATAAGCTCAGTCATTTGAGCATCTTTTTCAGTATTGTATAATTTCCAGCAAAGTTCGCAGTTGATGATATCTAATTCAATGTTCAGTCAAATCTGAGCTAGTTCGAGGATTGTAGTTGCACCGACCCCATGGCCCAATGAATAAAGCACCGATCTGCATGTTCAGAGTTCAATGGTTCTTGAAACCTCCTGAAAGAGATGCCATCCCCAGGTGGAGCCTATGTTGGGGACCTATAATCATAGGTAACTTGATTCTTCCGTTGTTGATTTAGCGTTGCTCTCGTGATAAGAACATATGGCTCGGTTGGACTCGGTTGTTTTCATTTTCCCCTTCATTTGTTTCGCCCAATCCTTCATCACCGTACCCGATCCTTTGTCACCTTGTTGCGCCCTTCATTCCTTCATCCTTCACTTCTACCCCCCTTCGTCATCTTCATCCCTACATTTGCAATAAACCACCTTAAAAGAAAAATCAATTGGTTAATAATATTAGAAAAAAGTTTAGTATAGTTAGAATAGGTTACACTAATTAATAATTAATTAATTAATTAATTAATTAATTTAATTAAGTTAGTTAGTACCTAGGTTAGTTAATGAGAATAATAAACAAACATTAAATAAAAAATGCATATAAATTAAAACAAGACA
>SNQJ01S0087511.1:0-14439 GCA_010110895.2 Picea sitchensis
AGATGAGTGAGTTCTCTTTGGAAAAAGGAATTAAATTGAAGTATTCTTCTAGCTATTACCCTCAGGGCAACAGATTGGCAGAATCAACAAACAAGAACTTGATTAAAACCATCAAGAGAATGGTGGTTGAAAATCACAAAAATTGGCACAATGCACTGTTAAATGCACTGTGGGCTGATAGGGTAACACCAAAAGCTGTTGTAGGTAACTCCCCTTTTTTCTCGTTTATGGCAGAGAAGCAATTCTTCCACCTCACATTCTTCTTCCTTCACTTCAGTTATCACACAAAATTCAAGAAGAAGATTGTCCCCCTTTGGAAAACTGAATTAACGCTTTGATGAAGCTAGAAGAGGTAAGAGCCCAAGCTAAACATAAGTTAGATCAGAATCAATTATTGGTTAAAAGCTGGTTCGATTCTAACTCTACTTCTGATAGGAATTTCGAAGTAGGTGACCTCATCTTGAAATGGGACAAACCACATGAGGGAAAGGGAATGCACACGAAATTTCAAAACATATGGCTTGGACCATTTTTAGTTGCTGAAAAGTTGGGTCCCAGTTCTTTCAGATTGCAGAATCTTGAAGGGCATCCTGACACCTATCCGGTGAATGACCAAGCCTTGAAAATATACTTTTCTTCATGACAATCCTTGTATATTATCTACATATTTTTCTTATTGTTTGCTTTTTGTTTTGATTTCCCCTTTGAGTTTATCAGTTTGAGTTTTTGGAAATACACATACCTGGATACTGAATATTCAGACAAAGAAAATAGAAAATTCCTTCGCTGAAATAACTGCTAAGAAGATTGTATCAACAACAATTGTATACTTCTGAAATTTATATCTGTATTGGCAAAAAGTCTGTTGTTTGAAAGAAGTTGATTGATTTCGATCTCTAAGTAAAGCCTGTCATGATCATCCATTATCTCTTTACGTTGTCCCTATTCCTTAAGGGAATGACTAAGAAGATGTCTCCCTACCTTAGGAAGTTGCTTCTGTAAATGAAACATCTCTGGATCTTAATAAAGGACAGTTTTATAAAATTTTGCTGAGGTCTGAAAAAAATATGTTAAAATATCATAATTTTCAGCGTCACCCCGCTCAACTATATATCTTTGAAAAACAAAACAAAATAAATCAATAAGAGAGTTGTGGGAAGTGCTTGTAAACCCGTCGGGATGCTGAACAGGTCTGCTCGCAGCGGGTAAATGCATGCATGGCACCAAGACAACTTCGTCGGGGTACTGAACAGGCCCACTGGCATTGAAGCAATGTCGGGTATATGCAAATTTGTAAATAAGAAACCTCTTAATGTCCTTTACTCTGATCTAGAACTTCTTGGCAGGATACAGATGTCAGAGTGGGTTAAATGGAAACCCTGTCGAGGCTATGGATGCCTGCTGGCAGTAGTTGCTCTGTCAACAATATTGGAGATTTTATCTTTAATATCCTCACTCACTAGTCTTAAGACTGTTATCAGTTTTCATCTTTTAAAACACTGCTGGAATAGTTGGTTAATGATGATGTTTATACGATTTTATGGTTTTTATTTTTGAGTTGGAATTATTTTTGCTATCCTAATCTGAATTTGTTATTTTGTCACAGATAACTGCTTCTACCAGTGTGTCGCCATTGTTGGCAGCCAATTCACATTTTTTTTACTGTCCTTAAAAGCTGCCTACACCAGTGTTTCACCACGGCCTGATCAGACTCATTGTCGTTCACCATTTAAATATCCACGACGATAATTGGCAAGCTTTTCTCTCTCGGAATGGCTTTGTTGATTCAGAGTCTGTCCAAGTCGATAAGTCTATGCTTAGTGAGACTAAGGTCAGGCCACCCGTTCCTTTCCATGCCCTTCTACCCTCTCCTAAACCCTCGGTCTGCCCTGATATCGACCTACCCGACATTATATCAGACAAGGTTGAGGCTGTTAAAAGGCCTGTGAGAAAAAAGGTTAAAGGTAACCCTATTGTCAATAGAAAAGGTAAAAATAATGCTCGATTGATATCGAGACTGGCTCGGAATAAACCTAAGCCAAATGTTGAGCCGAAGCCCATAGTCCTCAGTGAATATTTTGACTCAGATGTCGAGCGCTTCCTAGCTGGAGAGTACCCTTACTCGCATGGCTTGTGCTCTGAGCCACCCTATGACTACGTTTCTAATTTACCCCCTTGCCTAAAGAATAATCCTAGCTACCCTGGGATCAAGCTTCCTAATGAAACCCTCAGTGATCTGAACAAACCCTCGACTGTCGTTTCAAATCCCGAACAATCGTCATGCAACCAATGTGATGTGTGGCTGGAGCGTTACTATATCGACGTCCCCTTATTACAGTCGAAAATCAAATCATTGGAAAACCAAGTTACAGTGTTGACAAGAGAAAGGGACAAGCTTCAAGTTAATGACAAGAAGCAGAAAACAACTGGTTCGATCGTATTTAGGAATGTCAAATCGTCGACAGCCTTCGTCAATTCCAAACTATCATGACCAAGTTGTCTGCTGATTATCCAGGTATGAATTTCAATATCAATTTTGTTTTATCAATTGCTTGGATTAATATAATGAAGTCATTTTTCAAGTCTGTTTAGTATCCAAAATGACTCTGTCATGGTGTGATTATCAAAATGGTTATAAAATCGAATATGGTTATGATTTTGGTATGCGATTTTGTCGTGACCGGTTTAGTAGAAGCAATCGATTGGTTTTGACTTGGTGTAATTCGTTTTAGAAAATTTATGTTAGTTTGAATTAATGTGATCAGTGAAGTTTGCTTTGGCTTGTATTTTGTTTGCATTTGACCTGTACAGGAGATTTTTATGCTAAAATCAGAGCACGACTATGTTTTGATTTGGTATGAGTTTGTTGTGGTTGGATCATATCGGCTCTGATTTAGTTTTTATGGTTTGTTTTTGGAACAATTTCATGGGCTTGAATTGTTATGATCCTTTAATATGTTATGCGTCATTATTAATGATTGGTCTAATAAATATGATGTAATCTTCTAAATCAGGAAAAAAACTCTGTTTGACTTCGATTTGGCAAAAACGACTCTATTTTGTGTGGAATCGATATTCTCATTTGGCCTGTGTCGAAGATCTATTCGCTATAATCCTGGATTTGTGTTGATTCATAATGGATGTAACAAACACAAACTGTTTCGATTCATTTTGATTTGATTGATGCATGTTTTGAGTTTACACGATTGCCTGTTTTGAGTTGGATTCGTATCAAAAATAGATTTGATATTGCTCTGTTGATTTTAATTTTCAAAACGAGTTTGTTAAACTCAGATCGACATATTTTATCTCTGTTGGATTCGTGTGGGAAAATTCGGCTAATAGTTCGATTTGAATTGAATTTAAGTGATGATTTCGTTGAATGTCAATCGATTTTGTTTGCCCCAATTGGCAATAACAAACGATTGGATGAGTACCACAGATCCTGTTATCAACCGATTAATTCTATTATGATTTTGTTTGTGACAATTTACATACTAGTTTTGATTTGATTCTCTAATAGCATGGATCGTTTGTTTATGTTTAATATAGCGCTATCAATTTGAGAAAACGATCTTGTTGATTTCTTTTGGATTTGAAGTGATCTTGTGGATAGTTGAAGCAACTCTTGGTTTTGATTCCAATTGGTTATGAAACGATTTTATTAATGTTGAGTTATCCAATACGATTATGTCAACTCGAATTGGTGATAACGAATTAAACAAAGCATATCCATCTATGTTATCATTTGATTTAGTTTGATCAAATTGCATACAAGTGTCGATTTGCATGATGCTTTTAGCAATCAAATATTTTTCATAGTTTGAATATGTTTTTTTTTAAGATTTGAATTGATTTTTAATACGATTTTGTGTTTGATTTAGACTAGCTACATAATCACAAGATTCTGTAGCTAGTCTTAGAAAGTACATTTTTATCAATTTTATTAACAAAATATCCTTTTAACTTGCATATTTTTGTCCTCTTTCAGGTACATCCAAATTACAATAATCAATTTGGGCATGTTGTGGTAGTCTAGGAGATATTTGTGTGATTTAGTTTTTATTTTAGGTTGTTAGTTTAGTCATACTTGGGATATTTTCCCAGATTTGTGTAAACAATTTTGATAACTTCCATAGGGATGTTTTACCCTGTGGGTGGTCTTTAAATACTTATTATTTTTTGTAATAATGATCATCCTCACTTGTGGGAGAACCAGGCTATGGATTTATAATACAAACTGAGACGAGATTTGATGTCTTGTAACAACTTTCGCTTTCAATATATCAAACTTTTGTTTCAAGTTTTATGCATATTAGTTTGCATTTGATTATAGACTACTTTAGCTATCATAATATATTGCAAGATGATGTGATTTGATTAATGTGCTATCCATATCTGATCTCTTTCATTATTTTTAAAGTACAACAATCACTTTTTTCAGTTAATGAATCACAGATTTCTCTTCTTTGTTAATTGAATCATTTTGTATAGATCTTTGCATACAGATTTATCTAACTGTGAAGATTTATAAATCATAAGGTTGTTGTAAATTTTTATGTCTTGTTTGTCCTGTAATTATATTAGAAGAGCACAGCTGCTTCTAGTTTACAAGAAGCTCGTGGATAATTCGGTGCAGGTTTCCTCCCTCCGATCAGCTGAGGCAATCATCATACACAGGACAAACTTGGAGCGTTTCTTCAGGTCAGTTTGTTATTTAGTATTTAATAGTTAATTTGTTAGTATGGTATAAGTAGTTTAGTTAGATATATGTGTAGTTTAGATTTGTAGTTAGAGTTAGTATCTTAGTTGTTTTAGTTTAGGTAGTTTTTACTTTATTTCTTTTTCATAAAATTGTAAAAATAAAAAAACAATAGCTCTCGTTGTCTTAGGACAGAATACAAATGAGTTTTTCAAGTTTTCATTCAAATCTGTAAATTGTAAATATTGTACATTTCTGAATAAGATTTATTTCTGTTAGTAGTTAGATATTTAATTTCTTAGAGTTAACATAGTATTAGATAGTATATTGTATATATAATAGTTAGATTTGTTTAGTTTGTTTTAATAGTTATTTTTAGTTAGATTAGTTAATTTAGAGTAGTTTTCTTTTGTTTCCTTAGGACTTAGATCGGCTAACGGAGCCGCTAAACCCGTCAGGGTGGGTTATCCCAAAACGGCTTGGGTTATTTATACAACCCCGGACCGGATTCACTCTCCCAGTTGACGGACGGTCAATTTCGCCCGTCAACATGTACTCAACCCCATCTTTAAAAAAATGATACTTATTCTCATGACGATGAAAAATAACTTTCCTATCGTACAAATATGGGCTTCCCAACACAATACCATAGATATCCAATGGAATAACATCAAGCTCTACCTCATCAACGAAATTTGCAGTGATAGCAAACCTAATTTTACACCTTCTTCTTACTTGTAACTTAGCATTATCACATATCCAACCAAGAGGGTATGGCTTAGGATGTGGAATTGTTTCCAACTTAATTTTCTTAACAGTTTCTTCAGAAATAAGGTTTGCTTGAGATCTAGTATCAAATAGTGTATCTATCTTAGTATGCAGTATCAAATAGAGCATCTATCTTAGTATGCTTTGAAACAACCCCTATGTGAAAAAAGTTCACTCGCTTATCATAGTTACAATGACATTATTGTTACTTGAAGAACTAGTGCTTGCAATAGAATCCTTACCTTGATAACTCATGGTTGTGATCTTCGCTTCATCAATTCAATCCCAACCTAAATCATGTTGAATTGTTGCAGCAGTCTTTGACTTCCTTTGTTGTTGTTGCTAAAATCCTTGGGTCTTCTTCAAGATGAAGTTTCCAACAATGGTCTTCACTGGCTACCTTTTGAACAATGTTTACATGACTTTTTCTCCCTCTTCTTAACAACATCATTCGCTTCCATTGCCCTTGAACTTTTTCTTTACTTTGTCTCCATGGCTGAACGCCTCTTGTTACCCTCTTGAGTGTCGTTCCTTCCTCTTGTTTCAAAATGAGTAGCTTGTACACAAACTTCATCTAGATTCTAAGGATTTCAACATGAGTATAGTATGTCTCAAATAACTAAGTGTAAGCCCCAATATATTTGAGCAAAATTTCCGGGAGAGGACAAATCTACTCCTAAAACCAAAGCTCTTCTCCTAAACCTTGAGTAAAGCTTGTACATTCTGTCTTTTAGCTTGTCTAAATTTTTCCATTCCATACTTTTGCTTATGCCAATGGATAAAATTGTTTTTAATTGCAAATAATGAAATCATTCCAAGAAATCAAAATTTTACCATGCTTTTTCATATCCCTCCTATCTTGATTCCCACCAAATAAGTGTTGTACTATCCAATCTTAACGAATCAAGATGAAATTTGGTTTCATCATCCTGAATCTTTTGTATTCTAAAATATACCCAATTTGACGTGATCCAATTATCTAACTTCTTGATTAAATTCTCCATTGTATATCATAGTAATTCAAATTTTATATCAAGCTTTAATGAAGGAATTTGTGAAGGAGTTTTTACCATGCCCCCTTTGGAGAATTCGTAGGTATTGAATTGGTAGAATAAGAAGAAGAAGAAGATGGAGGAGAGGGTGGTGGAGAAGCACCACCCTCCGCTTGGAGTTTTGTCACCACCGGCTCTCTTATGCCTTGAAGGGTTGGAGCCTTCACTCTACGACAATATGTTCCTTTCCATAAAGATCTTCATCATCTCTCTCATCTCCACATGACAACCTTTCTAAGATATTCATCTTCAAGTAGGAACACGCTCATGACTTTCTTCATGAGCCATACTTGGTGATTGCCTCCTTGAAACTTGCGGTGATTGTATATGCTTCCTCCTTGAAGGATGAGAACTTGCTCCACAAGACCTTCCTCTTGTGAGTTTCAACCCTATGAGACCAGAACAAACACTTGCAAACAATCAAGTCTCTAAAAACCGCTCTAATACCAACTTGATCTAAATTGAAGAAGACTTGAAATCTTGAAATTAATTGTAGTAAATTTTATGTGTTAAAAGTAAATGGATCAACTTTAAGTACACATAAATTAAAGGATTACTCATGCAAGATACAAATAAAAAATAGCATAATCAATGAAACATAATAACATAAACACAACAATTGATAAAGGAGTTCTTCCCTCTTTGGGCTACATCTCCTGGTCCAACTTCCAATGGATCATTATTATTAATTTATCAAAGTGCTCAAATAAAATGTCTTACAATGCTCAAATTGACCAACATACTACTCCAATGGATTCAGAACATCCAAAACTCCTATCGGGTTTTTCGCACCTTTAATTCCATTTAAAAACGGCGAAGTTAGCCTCCGAAGTCCCCCTTCAAGCTTGTTGTCTCTCAGATCTACAAAATGCACCCTTGTGTCATGAATCTAGCAAAGATGCAATTTAAAGCGTGAAACCTAGCACCGGGCGCAACCACGCCAACGGGTGTGAACTGTAGATGAGCGGGGTGCTGCTATCTCAACCTCCTAGCACTCCAGGGTATACAGGGTCATGATATGACCGTGTTCTATAAGCAAAAAGGGCTAATGGTTAACGAGCCAATGGCCAAGCACCAAGTACCAAGCGCATTCAAAAACCGTGCCAACCGTTATAACCACAATGTAAAAACCCACGCTTACATAATAGTCATATGGTTTAAAATGTAATGTGACCAGGATCCGTTATATTCGCGTGCATTCACATGTATAGTAGCCACATGTAATAACAAGACTAATTATGGGTCAGGGCTAAGTCAATCTCGACTCGCCAAAATGAAACATAGAGTAAACTTTAAATATATATCAAGGCATATATATAACAAGGTGTAAATGGTGGTCCCAGAGGCTTAACTTTGTGAAGGCTCTACACGGATAGAGGTCCGTGGGTCGAACCCCATGGACTCCAATATATATTTTGATCAAACAACTATTATAACGGTGCCATGTGGCACCCTATGATCGGGCCACGGCACCAACCACCAACCACATGTCGGACACATGAAACACCCTGATTCGACCACACTTTCCAATCAAAACTACCATCAGCTACCGTATCTGGCCCCTAATATCACTGTACTCTGACCGAGAAGTCAACGCCCTTTTTTTTTTTGCATGTTTGACATTATGAACATATTTCAATATCTCTCGCTCCCAACGAACGTTTGAGAAGAAACAATGTGTTGGTTTGCAACAACGCAGGTCTATGCTCATTCCGCTTGTTGCATTCCGGAGCACTTTTAATTTTGAGCAAAATTTGATCCCCCGATCATTAACCCCAAGAGAATATTATAATATATTTCCAATACTGCTTGAGAAATAAACCCTGTTATCCTAAGTTCCTTGGGGAAAGGAATGAACTTAAGTGGAGAGGAAGGAAATCACAAGAGAGCCATGTGTCAAGCTAGGTGCATGCACTCTTATGTGGGAAATCACATTATGGGGGTTCTCTACCATTCTTTCCAAGCCTTTTGATTCATGCGCTCATGCACTTAGATTGAGAATTCATGAAGCATCCACTTCCTCCACCATTTTACCTATGCAATATTTATAACTTGCAACCTCATGAAGCTAACCCATACTTTTCCTATGAAGCATAGCACGTCTGTATTGTGCCTGAGACATATCACACCTTAGCCATTTGTTGTTGTTGTGCCCCACATTTTTCTCTGGTCTTGTGTGGTTTACTATCCTTACTAGAGACATACATGATTTTATGTCGTGATTACCTGGAGTGGATTGGTCTGGGAGATGGAATGAAGATGTGCTGCCAAGCTCAGTGAACTCTCTCCAGTGGAGAGAGGTTGTTGGGGAAGTGATTTTCCTAGAGGGAACCTCATGATACCAGGAGGCTCGAGACTCTTTGTCTAGCTTGTTGTTGAAGCCATAGAAGGAAAGTGGGGCAACCAAAGGAATGTCGAGTAGAGAAGGTGTTGGAAACACCCACCACACTTAGAGGGGGGGTGAACGAGTGTGGGGCCTCTTTTCTCAAAACTTCCCTCTTGCACAAACTCATCACTAGCATTCACAATTTATTCATTATCCATTGCTTCCATTTATAACCAGTCATATGTGAGCACATATCAACAACATATATCATAAATATATCATCAAAAATTCATCATCACAATGAACATAAAGAACACAAGATGTATGTACATTTTTATTAATGTAACTATAACTTAGGGTTTACCAACAACAATCAATAGAGTACAACTCTAAGAGCACCAAATCTATATGCAGACTCACCATATTCTCATTAACTGAGATGAGGCAACAATCTCAACATATATCAATCTATCAATAGGTGCTGAATTGCCGCATAGTTCAACTCCTTGTGTGCATGCACTGCTCACTACCGCTGCGGTGAACGCTGACTGTATAATGCAAATAAGCTGCATGCTTCAGCAACTCCGAGGTTTTTTTCTTCACATGCTTAGATCCTCTGGAACCTACAATCACTTTCTCTTCTATCTTCCATCAGTCTAAACCTGACCACAACCAACCACAACACATCCAAGATCTCCAATAGATTTCTCATGTTCATTAACAAATCAATATGAATGCTATCTCATTCATGTATAAATAACTAGTATACCATAGCAATCATGTCACTATTGAATCACAAGAGTGTTGCTCAATTCCATCAACCAAATCAACCAACCTAGAGCCACATCATAGAAGCTATACCAAGAATTCCCTAAGAATTCATAACATATCAAACAATAGCATCTATTAATACAATAATGTAACCATACCTGTCTCAATGATAGATCCGAGGCCATAGAATGTAGATTTGAACCGGCCATCATCCAAGAGCTTGGCACCAACCAAAACAAAATCTCCATGATTTTATCCACTCCACGCCCTCTACACAAATAACCCATGTGTACACTCACCCTATACACATCCAAACCACGTATACCTTCAATTTATACACACCATATACACAGACAACATGCATGTGCCTAAGAAAATAGGGTTTTTAAGTACTTCTGCTACTCTGAAACTTTCACCGTCAAAATCTCAGACTTACAGAAACTTTGATGTGTCCATTAGATCCTCCTTCACTCTCTTCCTTAAAATAGATCTTCAATCATGCTCAAGAGATCCACACCAATAAATGCTCTCACAAGAAGCTCCACCCAATACTCCAAAAGATATTCACAACAAGCCCTCCATTGATCCACAAAATATTCTACTAAAATGTGCTTTTATAAGAGATCCTAGCTTCTTATTTATAATTTCATCTTCTAGGTCAATTTTAACGATCTTTTAGGTTACTTAACCTACTTCTAGGTCACTTAACCTATTTTCCTTATTTTAGGGTTAACCACTTTCCATGAATAGAAAGTTCTCCCAATACTTTTATCATTTAAATATTCCTTCTTGATTTTGTCACTTCATTTTATCATTTAAATAATCTTTCTTGATTTTGTCACTTTACTTTATCATTTAAATAATGATTTCTTTCTTTTCAAGCACCTTGACTTCTTTTACCTTTGGGGCTTCAAGCTATCATATGGGGTCCCCAACTGTGAGGCCATAACTCTCAAAACTGTGAGTTATGACATTTCACATACCACCGAAATGGTATGTCAAGCACTATACATCTAGGATAAGAAGTTTCACCAAAAACTTCATTGATCTTCATCTCATTAATACACCTGGAAGAATGGGTCCTCCAACCTCTTCTAGGATAACTCAATCAAAGCATCTTCCCCGTGAGGGCTTTCACCATAAGGGGACCACTTGAGTTCATCCATTTATGCACCTTATCAACAATGATAAGATAATAATGATTCATCTTTGTATCAATACACCACCCTATCATATATTCATCCATGCATCATGTATCAATGACAACCTATCATCCATCTTCATCAATGTATCATATATCAATGATCCATCTTTATCAATTGCTTCCCACTTCTTAAAATCTTATCATTCTCATCAAGGGCATCATATCAATGATCCATATTTATCAATTGGTTTGCACTTGGACATCTATCATTCTCATCATGGGAATCATATCAATGATCCATCTTATCAATCGTTTCCACTTGGACATCTATCATTCTATCAATGCATATACATTGTCTTCATAAATCATCAATCAATCAATTACTTGACATCAATCAATCAAACCATTTTGCATCAATGACAAATGATCCAACAATCTCCTAAATAATCAAACCATTGGCATCAATGACAACATGATCTCAACAATCTCCCTTTGGCATTGATGGAAATACCAACATTGATGTCAACTTCACTACCAATTATTGATGTCAACATGTAGAAAGGTATGCTCTTCTTATCAATAGTCAATGTGACTATCTCTCCACATAAATCTTTCCCATCAATAGACATAAATCACATCAATGTGATTATCTCTCCCCTTGACATCAATGGCAAAGGACCATTCTCCTCTTGGGATGCTCCCCTTGCTTGTTTCCATCAGAGTCCACTGTATAATCTCTTCCCTTTTGAACAAGGGATATCAATTTGATGTAATGTTGAAAATACATTGAACATACTCCCCCTGTGACCATCGCTCCCCCTGGAATTATGCTTCTGTGTTCTTTCTTCAAATATAGGTCTCTTTCCTAGGTATATATCTGATAAATATCTCCTCCTAAAATCACGGGAAGAAGAATGACTCCCCCTAAGGGTATGTATCCCCCTGTCTTCTCTGGACGATGAACAATATGCTACCATATGATGATCCTTGGAATTGTTCATGCATCAAACTTGTGCTATACCATTCATCATGAAACAAAATATATGTCAACAATGAAATAGAGAATCATGAACTATATATCCACCAAGTGCATCATGTACCAAAATGTGCCCACCATGCACAACACCCATGTACATCAACCATTTACATCAACAATGTGACAAAAGATATCATCCATGAAATGTATCCACCATATGCCAACATGTGCATCTACCAATATGCCAACATGTGCATCTACTAATTATGCCAATCATGTGCATCCACCAATATGCCAACCATGCGCATCTACCAACATGCCAAACAATGTATCATATCACTCATGATACATCTCCATCATTAACCAAGTGCCACAATCATGTATCAAACAAATACCAATGTTGTGAAAATCAAGTAATACAATATATGAGTGTACTACTATGCACCAATACCAAAAAAAAATGATGAGTCCCATACATGTATGCCAAGTCCTCCATAAAACATGTTCCAATCATCCAACCATTAAGAGCCTCTACTGATATACTAGAAATGTACCAATCATGCAACACACGTAGATCAAACCATGATGTACAAAATGATCACCTCATCGACTCACCAACCATATGTCACAACATGTAGCCCGATCCATATGAAAAATGCATGCATCAACATATGCTTCCAATAATACATCATAAGGTATACCAACCATGTATACCACCATCATCAAAAAATGATTAATCCCAGCGGATCAACATCAATCCATACTCTTGGGTTAGTTCCATGCACCCAAGATTTATTTTATATTATACCATTGTGTGATCTCACCATGAAAACTTTCAACAAACAGTGTTAGAACCTGCAATAAACAATGTCAGACACTGGAATACAGAATTATACCATCACATCAAACTCCAATCCATGTGCATTGCATTTTTCCCAAGGCTTTTCAACATACACGCGGCCTACTGCACAACTGAGCGCATGTGTACGTGACCTATTCAAGGTCAGAATGTGTGTACACATGACTGTCACCATTGTTACCTGCATGTGCCTTAGTAGATGACACTTTTGAACTTCCCTTCAATCTTTCATTCTGATCTGGTTTCTCTGTCTTCTTCACCCACTTTTGTAGATGACCCTTCTCTTCAGAAATTGAGCTCTGAGTATCCATCTTTTCAAATATGTCTCCCTTTCTTACTTCATTCCTTCTTCTATCCATGCTATGTGAATTCCTCATCATGGAATTTCTTCTTGTGTTCCAACACTCCTAGGATTTGTGGCCAAATCCACTATAGCTGAAGCATCTCATGGAGTTACAATGAACAACAATGTGTCCTACTTGATCACATCTCCAACACCTCATGGTGTTATGGATTCTTCCATTATATCTTCTTTCATAAGATCTACACTCAAAATATTTGTGACCATATCCATTACATGAATAACAATACCCATGAAAAACACTTTCATACCTTTCCTTTGGTGTCCCAAAAATGGCTTCTTGATGTCTTCTTTGCTTTGTTATTTTGAAATTTTCTTTGCCTTGTGTAGACGGTTGTTTTGCATCATTGTCTTCCTTCTTTGATGGACTCACTTCATGCTTCTTTGAGGTGCTTGCTTCAGCATGTTTATCTTCTCCTTTGTATTCAAGACCTGATTTTCACATGATGGTCTTTAACATTCCAAGATCTCATCCAAGATTCTTGAGCTATTAAATAATTTGTTTGACTTTTCCACCTTCTTTCTAAGGTCAACAATTTCAGTTTCTAATTTGCAGCATGAATCTTCCTTTTCATTTATTTGATTCTTCAATAGTTCCTCTATTCTTTTAGCTTCTTCAATTTGGGTCTTGAGATGGACAATAGTTTCAAAACTTTTGCTAATGTCATCTTCTAGATTCATATATTCTTTTCCATATTTTAGTCTTGTGATCTCTTCTTCCTTTTCTTCTAATTGAGTCTTATTCCTCTCTTCTTGTTCCTTGATCATTTCCTTTAACTTCAAGATGTGCCTTAGACTTCTCCTAAGAAACTTATTACTGTTATCTGAAACATAGTTATAGTCTATATAATAATGATCACTTCTATATCTATATAAACCCTCTTCAATTTCCTTTTGAAGTTTTAATAGATTTTCTTCTATTCTTTTCATGGGATAAATGCCATCAAGCTTTACACAAACTATTTATACATCTTCTTCTTCACTTCTAGAGAAAAATTCATCATCATCATTGCAATCAAGGGCTTTTGAGGGTTCTTTACCTTCATTTGAAGTATCTTCACTTTCTTCCTTTTTTCCAACATCAACACATAATGCTTTGCCTTCATCTTCAAGATCTTCTCTTGTGCTATTATCACTTGAGATGTGGAAACTGTTGCAAAATGGTAGCTGGTTCCCAAGTGGCATCTGGTGGATTCATATCTTTCCATTATACGAGCACTTCCTTGATGGTTCTCTGACACAGGTGACGCTCACGCTGATCCAAAACTGCTTCTGGCTGTAACCAAATGGATCCTTCTTGATCTAACTCTGGAAGGTTGGTTTGAATTTGGCACCTGGCTCCAATCACCTTCTTCAAGCATGAAAAATGAAAAACAGGATGTGGCTTTGACTGACTGGGAAGAGCTAACTGATATGCGACTTGTCCCACACACTTGAGAACTATGTAAGGGCCATAAAATTTGGGTGCTAGCTTCTGACA
>SNQJ01S0087511.1:14489-26079 GCA_010110895.2 Picea sitchensis
ACTATAGCTGAAGCATCTCATGGAGTTACAATGAACAACAATGTGTCCTACTTGATCACATCTCCAACACCTCATGGTGTTATGGATTCTTCCATTATATCTTCTTTAATAAGATCTACTCTCAAAATATTTGTGACCATATCCATTACATGAATAACAATACCCATGAAAAACACTTTCATACCTTTCCTTTGGTGTCCCAAAAATGGCTTGTTGATGTCTTCTTTGCTTTGTTCTTTTGAAATTTTCTTTGCCTTGTGTACACGGTTGTTTTGCATCATTGTCTTCCTTCTTTGATGGACTTACCTCATGCTTCTTTGAGGTGCTTTCTTCAACATGTTTATCTTCTCCTTTGTATTCAAGACCTGATTTTCACATGATGGTATTTAACATTCCAAGATCTCATCCAAGATTCTTGAGCTATTCAAGAATTTGTTTGACTTTTCCACCTTCTTTCTAAGGTCAACAATTTCAGCTTCTAATTTGCAGCATGAATCTTCCTTTTCATTTATTTGATTCTTCAATAGTTCCTCTATTCTTTTATCTTCTTCAATTTGGGTCTTGAGATGGACAATAGTTTCAAAACTTTTGCTAATCTCATCTTCTAGATTAATATATTCTTTTCCATATTTTAGTCTTGTGATCTCTTCTTCCTTTTCTTCTAATTGAGTCTTATTCCTCTCTTCTTGTTCCTTGATCATTTCCTTTAACTTCAATATGTGCCTTAAACTTCTCCTAAAAAACATATTAGTGTTATCTGAAACATAGTTATAGTCTATATAATAATGATCACTTCTATATCTATATAAACCCTCTTCAATTTCCTTTTGAATTTTTAATAGATTTTCTTCTATTCTTTTCATGGGATAAATGCCATCAAGCTTTACACAAACTATTTCTACATCTTCTTCTTCACTTCTAGAGAAAAATTCATCATCATCATCATTGCAATCAAGGGCTTTTGAGGGTTCTTTACCTTCATTTGAAGTATCTTCACTTTCTTCCTTTTTTCCAACATCAACACATAATGCTTTGCCTTCATCTTCAAGATCTTCTTTTGTGCTATTATCACTTGAGATGTGGAAACTGTTGCAGAATGGTAGCTAGTTCCCAAGTGGCATCTGGTGGACTCATATCTTTCCACTATACGAGCACTTCCTTGATGGTTCTCTGACGCAGGTGACGCTCACGCTGATCCAAAACTACTTCTGGCTGTAACCAAATGGATCCTTCTTGATCTAACTCTGGAAGGTTGGTTTGAATTTGGCACCTGGCTCCAATCACCTTCTTCAAGCATGAAACATGAAAAATAGGATGTAGCTTCGACTGACTGGGAAGAGCTAACTGATATGCGACTTGTCCCACACACTTGAGAACTGTGTAAGGGCCATAAAATTTGGGTTCTAGCTTTTGACAATGCTCGGCCTTGAGGGAAGTTTTCTTATATGGTTGCAGTCTCAGAAACACCTAATCCCGATCTGCAAATTGTCATTCAGAGCGACCTTGATCTGCTTGCTGCTTCATTCTATTTTGTGCCATGACCAAGTTCTCTTTAAGTGTACAAAGGATATCCTCTCGGACTGTAAGTGTTTGGTCAACCGCCTAGACCTTCGAGGTACTCGGTGATGCAGGAGCATCTCCCACGTCAAGCGAGCCAGCACGGAAGGCAAGACACAGATGGGAAAGCGCCATCACATAATTTGAAATTTACCTTGGGATTGTTGCGTGAACATAAATGTAACAATTTAATGAAGCGCACTTGTGTGATGTAATCGGACCTTGAGCAGCTCGCTCTCATCCTTAGTAGGTAGGAGGCATTTAAGATAGTTAATGCAGGTAGATAGAAATTAGTTCTAGATTAGACTGTTTGAGAGAGCAAGAGGGAAACGAGATATAGACACCCTCATTGTGTAGTGTATCATAAGATTTGAAGAAATCTAAAGAAGGAAGAGCAAGAGAAAGCAGAGAACTATGTAAGAACATCCATGTACAGACATTTGGATTAATAGAAAGCTTTGATTCAAATTCATGGTTTGTGTTGTTCTATGTGTATTGATGTTATGCTCATGAATGCTTGATTCTTGTTATACATTTGCTTTGATATGTTGTGTATATGATTTCATGTTCTAAGTGAAGTATGAAAGGAAAATGGAATGAGTTTCAATTTTTTCTCTATCTAAGCAAGAATTCCTGCAAGGAGTGCAGTTGAAGTGTCCGCAAGGAGTGCGTTGACAGAGGGCTCAGATAGGTAGCATTTGTTTTCATCTCCGCAGAAGTGTAGTTGGGCACATGAGCCATGCAAGGAGTGCACAGGTGAAGAAAAGTCTCAGGGTTGCGAACCTGAGTAAGGTGTGAGAGACTACTGCTGCAGGAGTGCACAAAGTCGAAGGTATTCAACACTTGGAAGTGTCTGAGAGTTTCCGCAAGAGTGCGCGCAAAAAAACCTTCTCTAAGACTCAGAGTCGTGAGAAAGCTCAGGAGGGATAAATCCTTTGAAGCTATTGAAGGTAGAATGAAGAGTTGGAGTGCATCGAGTGACTCAAGGCGATGGATTTTTGTGTCATAGGTGATTAATTCCGGGAAGGATTCTTTGGTTCACTTCGTGAACCTATCGAAGAGGAGAAGACAGACAGTCAGGATCTTATGGAGAGGATTTACGAAATCTCGCCAGCCGTCTGATATGGTAAAGAAGTGGGGAGTTTACGACTACATCTGGAGCTCACGATCTAGGGATCATGAGCCATTGGATCATCAAACAGTTACCCTTCAACCATCTGTTTGACAGGAGTTGCGGAGGGTTTAAATCCTCATGAGTAGAGTGGAAACCACGAGAATCATCGAGATATTGAGGCGTCAGGGTTCAGGAAATCAAAAATCCCGTGGAGCCGAGATTGTCAAATCCATCGTGGAAATCCCGACGAGCTCAGAGCCATCCATATGTTGGGACAGGTGGCAGGAACTAGGTGTCATCGGTATCTCAGGGGTTCAGAAGTCAATATCCCGAGACCTTTTGAGTTTCAAAACATCGAGGGGATCATAGTCGTGGATCTCAAGAAGGACATGTGTCCTGTGATCACTCAACCGGGGATTCAGTCATCGGGGCTCATATAGGTGAATGGTTTGACTTTGTTCTTGGAGAAGTCCAAGGTTTTATCTGAACTGTCCATCATTTGGGACTCATGTCGGAAGACCTCACGAAGTCAGGGTTCGGCGTATCGGAGGTCTTGAGGATAGGACACTCTTTCAATTTGGAATCGTGAAACGCAATATCCCGACAAGCCAAAGGAACAGTGTGGGGCCACAAGCATCGATAGGTGGACAGGTGGCACATCCTTTCAGAAATTTGGGGAAGGAGAAGGCCCGAAATATAGGCATTAGGATTCGCGATCTTGCAAACTCTGAAATGTCGGTGGAGTAAAGGGACTGTTTAAAAGTCAACTCACGAGCGCATCAGAGTTTTCTGCGTATCAGGACTCGGGAGTCAGAGAAACGAGTTGCTCGACACCGCGAGTGCCGAAATTGCGATAAGAGAAGTTCTGACAGGATAAAGGAAAAGGTCAGCATTGACTTGAATCGAGATGCGGGGATTCGAGAGTCCTACGCTCAACCACTTACCTCGCGAAGTCGTGAAGTCTGATTCCCCGATAAGTAAAGAGAGAGGATCGCGCGAAGAGTTCTGTGGGTACAGACTTCCTGATAAGGAAATAGAAGGACATTAGAGTTCTTTGGGCCGTGGTAAAGGGAGGATCCTGTGAGCGGACGTGCTTATGAGCGCGCCTGCATCAAGTGGTATCAGAGCCTGATTATTTCTTGTATATTTTAGGCAGGAGGAGGCAGAAAGAGGTAAAAAGCACTCTGATACACACATCAAGTGGTATCAGAGCTTAGAAAAGAGTCTTTGCTTTCTGTAGTGGGGAAAAGGAAGATTCACCATGCCTCCAAGAAGAAGAGATAGACAATCACCCGATCTGGAAGAGGAAAGGGAGATGTCCAGAGGAAGGGGTAGGCAAGTGCAAAATCTAGAAGTAGAATGAGATCTGCATAACATACGTGCTAGACTTGTGGACATGGAGATAAGACAAAGGCGCACAGCCAATGTAGGATATATCAGTGAGTCTAAAAATGAAGATGATGCTAGACATGGAGAAGAAGAAGTTAGAGTAGAAGATGCAGCAAATGAACGCTTGCTTAAAGTTGTTGCAAGAATGGGTGCAAAGGCAAAGATGGACATTCCAATTTATGAGGGAAATCTGGATGTAGAAGAGCTTCTAGACTGGATTAAAGATCTGGACACCTACTTTGACTATGAAGATATCGAAGAGGAAAATAAAATCAGGCATGCCATCACGATATTAAAAGGACATGCAACCTTGTGGTGGGATGAACTACAAGAGGATAGGCATTGCCAAGGCAAGCAAAAAATAAAGAGTTGGGACAGGATGATTGCAAAGATGAAGGAAAAATTCATTCCTAGGGACTATCAAATTTCTCTATTCAGGAGGATGCAGAACCTGAGACAGAAGTTGATGTCAGTGAAGGAATATACTGAAGAATTTTATAGGTTGAATATCAGGGCAGGTCATCGTGAAAGCAATGACGAAAAAGTGGCCAGGTATATGAATGGCCTGAGATATGAGATTCAGGATGAGATGAGTATGGTGACCATCCGAATGGTGGAAGATTCTTATCATATGGCTCTGAAAGATGAAGAGAAGCTAATCCGAAAGCAGAGTCAGAGGGGCAGAGGCAGAAATTAGCCCAGAGGCAAATCAGTTGCCCAGGAAAGAATCCAGAAGCCCATGAACGACTGGAAGAAACCTCAGACATGGATAGAGAGTGGTGGAAGCTCACAATGAGGGTGATATACTGAACATAGAGGACAACATACTGAGCAGAGAGGAGATTATGCTGACAACAACACTTTTCCTCGTACTAGAGGTAGAGGAAGGGGAAGAGGTGGAGTAATAACATGCTTCACATGTGGAAAGAATGGGCACAAGTCATTCGAGTGTCCAGAGAAAAAGAAAGAGACTGGAGAAACTCACATCGCCGAGGCACAGAGGGGAGATGTTGAGGTAGAAGACGCTGAAGGTGGAAGATCGTTGGTGATGCGAAAATTCCTTTTGACACCAGAGAAAGAGGTGGAAAGTTCAGTCTAAAGGACCAGACTTTTCAGGACTACTTGCAAGACCAAGGATTGGGTATGCAAGGTAATTCTAGACAGCGGTATCACGAACAATCTCGTTTCAACCGAGATGGTAGAGAAGATGGAGCTGGAGACGCCCGATCATCCAAGTCCATATAAAGTTTCATGGCTACAAAAAGGACATCAAGTAAATGTCACCAAACAATGCTTAGTTGAATTTAAGATAGTAGGATATAATGATAAGATATTATGTGATGTCATTCCTATGGATGTTTGTCATCTATTGTTGGGTAGACAATGGCAGTATGACAGGAATGTGATTCATGATGGAAGAATGAACACATACACCTTGGAGAAGAATGGGAGGACATACATGTTGCTTCCAATCAAAGATAAGGAGGTGAAGCTGGAAGTAAGAAACACAGTACTTCTCATGAGTGGGAAGGAACTTCTTACAGAGGTCAAGAAGAAGGAGGATCCACAGTTTATTGTGGTCAGAAAACCAAAAATTGTTCTGACTAGCACAAGAGTGGATGATTTACCAGAGGCGGTTCAGGAACTACTGGAAGAGTTCACTGACATTGTAGTGGATGAATTACCTCGTTCGTTGCCACCAATCAGGAGTGTGATTCATCACATTGATCTCATACCAGGAGTTAGTTTACCAAACAAATCTGCGTACATATTGACGTCGTAGGAGAATGAAGAGGTTAAAAGGCAAGTCCAGGATTTGTTGGACAAAGGTTTGGTTAGAGAAAGATTGAGTCCATGTGTTGTTCTGACAGTACTCAGTCCGAAGAAAGACGGAGGCTGGAGGATGTGTACTGATTCAAGGGAGATTAATAAGATAACTATCAGGTACAGATTCCCATTGCCAAGAATGGATGATTTGATGGATTGCTTAAGTGGAGCAATTTTTTTTTCGAAGATTGACTTGAAGAGTGGATATCACCAGATTCGTATGAGAGAAGGTGATGAATGGAAAACAACATTCAAAACAAATGAAGGGTTGTATGAATGGCTTGTTATGCCATTTGTCTTAAAAAATGCACCAAGTACCTTCATGAGGTTGATGAACGAAGTCCTGAAGGAGTTCATCGGGAAATTTTTCATTGTGTATTTGGATGACATACTAGTTTTCAGTAAAACAAAAGTGGATCATCTGAAGTATTTGGCTACAATGATGTAGAGGTTACAGTAGGAGAAGTTGTTGATAAACATGAAGAAATCCTCATTCATGAAGATAGAGATCATTTATTTGGGATTTGTTATTTCAGCAAATGAGTTGAGGATGGATCCAGATAAGGTGGAAGTGATAAAAAATTGGCCATCGCCGAAGAATATCTTTGAGGTGAGAAGTTTTCACGGATTGGCTAGTTTCTATCGAAACTTCATTAGGAATTTCAGTGGAATTAGTGCAGCGATGATGGATACAGTGAAGAAAAGACAAAAATCTTTTCACTGGACAGAAGAGGCTGAGAAGAGTTTTAATTTGTTGAAGAGGAAGATCATGGAACACCCTGTTCTGGTGTTGCCGGATTTCCGAAAAACATTTCAAGTGAAATGTGATGCAAGTGGGTTTGCAATCAGGGCGGTCTTGAGTCAGGAAGATAGGCCGATAGCTAACTTCAGCGAGAAGCTGAATGAAGCAAAGGTGAAGTATCCCACATATGATAAGGAGATTTATGCCATCATACAAACATTGAAGAAGTGGAGGCATTATTTGATTCCGAAATAATTTATTCTATACAGTGACAACCATGCACTCCAGTTTGTGACTCAATAGGAGAAGTTGAATCAGAGACACGTCAAATGGGTAGAATACATGCAAAATTTCACTTTTGTAATTAAATATATTTCTGGTACTGCTAACAAAGTTGTTGATGCTTTGAACAGGAAGTGTTTGCTGTTGCAGGAGTTCAAAGTCAAAACATTGGGTTTTGATGATCTCAGGGACATGTACAGAGATGATCCAGATTTTAAGAAAGCATATGATGCAGCTAAGAATCCAGTTCTCAGAGACAAAATCTTGTGGATAGAATACATGATCTAGGAACGATTGGTGTTCAGAGGCAATCAACTGTGTATTCTGAAATGCTCCATGAGGGAGAATCTATTAAAGGAGAAACACAGTGGAGGATTGGCAGGGCATTTTGGTCATGAAAAAACATTCGCAAAGATGAGAGAATCATACTTTTGTCCAGGAATGTGATCATAGGTCAAGATATTTGTAGACAGGTGTAGAATTTGCCAGCATTCGAAGGGAAGGAAGCAGAATGCAGGTTTTTATCAGCCATTACACATACTTGAGAAGCCGTGGGATGAAATTAGCATGGATTTCATATTGAGGTTGCCAAGGATGCAAAGAGGATCTGATTCGATCTTTGTAGTGGTGGATAGATTTTCCAAGATGACACACTTTATACCATGTCAGAAGACCAGTGATGCGACTCACATCGCGAACCTGTTTTTCAAAGAAGTCATTCGACTTCACGACTTGCCAAGGAGCATAGTTTCGGACAAAGATACGAAGTTCATAGGGCATTTTTGGAGGACCTTATGGAAGAAGATGGGAACTAACTTGTCATTTAGTTCAACTTATCATCCTTAGACAGATGGACAGACAGAAGTGGTAAATAAAAGTCTGGGAGATTTTCTGAGAAGCTTGGTGACAGAGCACCACAACAGTTGGGACAATATATTGCCGCATGTAGAGTTTGCGTATAACGACTCAGTCAACAGGAGCACAGGACATAGTTCATTTAAGATTGTTTATGGCATATAGTCAAGGGGAATTTATGAATTGAGGGATTCAGAACAGAATGCAACTAGGAGCACTAGTGTAGAAGATTTCACAGAAGCGATGAACGAACTTCACAACCAGGTGAAGGAGCGATTGCAGAATTCAAGCCAGGAGTATAAGCAGAGAGCCGATTAGCATAGAGGACAACTTCAGTTCAAGGTTGGTGATCTGGTTCTAGCACATTTGAGGAAAGAAAGATTCCCGAGGGGAACATATAATAAGTTGAAGATGAAGAAAATCGGACCATGTAGGGTCTTGAAGAAAATTGGAGAAAATGCTTATGAGATTGAATTACTCGATGGGATCGAAATTTCTCTGATAATCAATATCTCAGATTTGTACCCATATAAGCCTGAGGAAGCAAGAGAATAAAATGAACAGTCAGAGGTTCAGTGGTGAAAGCAAATGCCAGTTGTAGAAAATCCACAGATGGAGCACATACTGGATAAAAGAATTGGTAAGAAGACCAGAAGGAAAGAATATTTTGAATATTTGGTCAAATGGGAAGGCCATCCAGTTGAAGATGCCAGCTGGGAGACTGAAGAAGAGATACAAAAGAATGTACATATCATGCAGGAGCTCATGGACAGGAGCCCATGAAAGTTTTCAAGCGAGGGAGTATGATGTAGGAGCATCTCCCACGTTAAGCGAGCCAGCACGGAAGGCAACAGACAACTGGGCAAGTGCCAGCACAAATTTTGAAAATTACCTTGTGATTGTTGCGCGAAAATAAATGTAACAATTTAATGAAGCACACTTGTGTGATGTAATTGGACCTTTAGCAACTCGCTCTCGTCCTTAGTAGGTAGGAGGCATTTAAGATAGTTAATGCAGGTAGATAGAAATTAGTTCTAGATTAGACTGTTTGAGAGCGCAAGAGGGAAACGGGATATAGAAACCCTCATTGTGTATTGTATCATAAGATTTGAATAATTCTAAAGAAGGAAGAGAAAGATAAAGCAAAGAACTGTGTAAGAACATCCATGTACAGACATTTGGATTAATAGAAAGCTTTGATTCAAATTCATGGTTTGTGTTGTTCTCTGTGTATTGATGTTATGCTCATGAATGTTTGCTTCCTGCTGTACATTTGCTTTGATATGATGTGTATATGATTTCATGTTCTAAGTGAAGTCTCAAAGGAAGAGGGAATGAGTTTCAATTGTTTCTATATCTGAGCAAGAATTCCTGCAAGGAGTGTAGTCGAAGTGTCCGCGAGGAGTGCGTTGACATAGGGTTCAGATAGGTAGCATTTGTTCTCATCTCCGCAGAAGTGCAGTTGGGCACATGAGTCATGCAAGGAGTGCGCAGGTGAAGAAAAGTCTCAGGGTTGTGAACCTAAGTAAGGTGTGAGAGACTGCTGCTGCAGGAGTGCGCAAAGTCAAAGATATTCAACACTTGGAAGTGTCTGAGAGTTCCCGCAAGGAGTGCGCGCAAAAAAACCTTCTCTAAGACTCAGAGTCGTGAGAAAGATAAGGAGGGATAAATCCTTTGAAGCTATTGAAGGTAGCATAAATATTTGGAGTGTATCGAGTGACTCAAGGTGATGGAGTTTTGTGTCACAGGTGATTAAGTCCAGGAAGGAGTCCTTGGTTCACTTCGTGAATGTATCGAAGAGGAGAAGACAGATGGTCAGGATCTTGTGGAGAGGATTTACGAAATCCCGCCAGTCATCTGATCTGGTAAAGAAGTGGGGAGGTTATGACTGCATCCGAAGCTCAAGCTCTAGGGATCGTGAGTTGTTGGATCATCAAACAATTACCCGTCAACCGTCTGTTTGACAAGACTTATGCAGGGTTTAAATCCTCATGAGTAGAGTGCAAACCCCGAGAAGAATCGGGATATTGAGGCATCGGGGTTCGGGAAATCGAAAATCCTGTGGAGCCGAGATCGTCAAATCCATCGTGGAAATCCCAACGAGCTCAGAGCCATCCATCTATTGGGACAAGTGGCAGGAACTAGGAGTCATCAGTATCTCGGGGGTTCAGAAGTCAAGATCCTGAGACCTTTTGAGTTCTGAAATAGCGAGGGGATCATAGCCATGGATCTCAAGAAGGACACATGTCGTGTGACCACTCAACCAGGGATTCGGTCATTGAGGCTCATATAGGTGAATGGTTTGACTTTGTTCTTGGAGAAGTCCAAGGTTCGATTTGAACCGTCCATCATTTGGGACGCATGTCGGAAGACCTGACGAAGTCAGGGTTCAGCATATCGAAGGTCTTGGGGACAAGACACTCTTGCAATTTGGAATCACGAAACACGATATCCCGACAGGCCAAAAGAACAGTGTGGGGCCACAAGAATCGGTAGATGGACAGGTGGCACATCCTTTCAGAAATTCAGGGAAGGAGAAGGCCCAAAATATAGGCATTAGGATTTGCGATCTTGCGAACTCTGAAATGTCTATGGAGTAAAGGGACCGTTGAAAAGTCAACTCATGAGCGCATCAGAGTTTTTTACGTATCGGGACTCGGGAGTTGGAGAAACGAGTTGCTCGACACCACGAGTGTTGAACTCACGATAAGAGAAGTTACGATAGGGTAAAGGAAAAGGTCAGCGTTGACTTGAATCAGGATTCGGGGATTCGAGAGTCCTACGCTCGACCACTGACCTCACGAAGTCACGAAGTTCGATTCCCCGATAAGTAAAGAGAGGGGATCGCGCGAAGAGTTTTGTGGGTAAATACTTCTCGATAGGGAAATAGAATGACATTAGAGTTCTTTGGGCCGTGGTAAAGGGAGGATCCTGTGAGAGGACGTGCTTACGAGCATGCTTGCATCACCCGGTAAGTATGAGAGAACTAAAGGTGGATTCTATCCATATACTGCTTCAAAAGGAGTCATGCGAGTGGCTGTATGGTATGTATTGTTGTACCACCATTCGACGAGGGGTAACCATTGAGCCCACTGGTGTTGTTTTTCAGAGGAAAATCACCTTAGATATGTTTCCAAACACTTGTTGACAACTTCCATTTGACCATCCATCTAGGGATGATAAGTTGAGCTGAGATGAAATTGTATGCCTTGTAGCTTAAACAGTTCTTGCCAGAAATTGCTTGTGAAATTTGTGTCTCGATCAGAAACAATAGAGTGCGGCATGCCATGAAGCTTGAAGACCTAGTCCATGAAAATTTCAGCCACTGTGGATGCAGAAAATGGGTGGTGAAGAGCGCAAAAATGAGCATACTTGTAAAGGTGATCCACCACCACCATTATGACTGATTTATTCCCCGATTTGGGTAAGCCTGTAATAAAGTCTATAGAGATATCCTTCCAAAGAGCAAGGGGAATCGGAAGTGGTTGGAGGGTGCCTGGAGATTTGATTGTTTCTCCCTTGTTGCGTTGACACACATCACATTTAGCGACAAACTTACAGATGTCTTGTTTCATACCATCCCAGAAAAAGGAACATTTGACTCGGTCATATGTTTTGGTGAACCCTGAGTGCCCCACTGTGGGTGTAGCATGAAGCTCAGAAAGTACTATGGATTTGAGCTGGGATTGTTTACTTAAATACAAGAAGCCTTTGTATCGAAGCTCATCCTGGAGCCAGGAGTACCCTAGGGGAGTTGGGGCCTTGTTCTGTAGTTGCTGGATCAGATGCAAACTTTTGGGATCTTGAAGACATTCCTGGCGCAC
>SNQJ01S0087511.1:34975-53863 GCA_010110895.2 Picea sitchensis
ACCCTTATTTATACTAAATATGTCTATTAAGAGAAGCATCTAGAGGAAGATCCTTCTAGAAGTGGAAGCTTTTATTAGGTCTTCTTACATCCACCTTATTCTATTTTATTGAAAGGCCTTATTAATATTGACCTTTATTACATATGAATACATTGATCTACCTATGTGCGGGTTAGGACCTTAATAGGGGCTCTTTTTCCCAAAACTTCCCTCTTGCACAAAAACTCATCAATCAATATTCAACATTTATTCAATACCCATTGTTGTCATTTATAACCAGTCAGATGTGACCACATATCAACAACATATATTAGAATATATCATCAAAAGGTCATCATCACAATGAACACAAAGAACACAAGATGTATGTACAATTTTCTTTTTATTACGGACTACAATCCTTGGGGTTTATCAGCAACAACTGAATAGAGTACAACTCTGCAAGAACGAAAATGGTAAGGAAAAGGTGTGAGTCCCAACAAAGTCTATTTTATGAAAACAAAGGTTTTGTATCAAAAAGTGCGTTGATTATCTCATAAGTTGATAGGTCAATTAAAAAGTGTTTTCAAAATCTAGGCCTTAAGGGTTTCACTTAGAACAAGATAGGAGGTAAATAAAGTAAAAATATTTAAGAGAAAGTTCCAAGAGTTGGGTTCAATTTATGACCTTTGTTTTTCAACTTCCAAATCATTCTATGTTCCCTCTTTCTACCCTTAGTTCCGAATCAAGCTTCTTTCTCGGGTTTTTCATAGAGGGAGAAGAGATTACGTCTTAACTTTTGAAATTGAAAAACAGTTCTTAATCGGTAAGATCGGTCCTCATATTTCTTACTCTCCGAATAAACGTGGTTATGCTTAGGCTGATCCTGACTCTCTTAGGTCTCTTAACAATTTTTTTAAGGATTTAAGCTTGCTCAAAGGAAGACCCCTAAAATTAATCTTCCCATTTCTTCTCTGTAGACTAAGGTGTTTTGAAAGTTGAGAAAAGGTTGGTCTAGAGTAATCAAAACAGTTTGACAAACCTCCATTGAAATTTTTACACAGATACCACCCCTGGTATATTAAGTATCACTGATTTCCCCCACTTCATATTCATAAAGTAAATATAAGAAAGATGGTGAAAGGAAATTCATATTTGATTGCCCCCATCTAGTCCAAAAGATGATGAAAGGAAATTCATTTAAATGATTTCCCTCATCTAGTATAAAAAGAAATATAACTTCACCGGGGTACTGAACAGGATCGCTGGAAGTGAATCAATATCTAAAGTTAAAAGTATAATTAGCATTCGAAGCAGTGAAAGGAAATTCAGTAAAAAGGGACAAATAACTTCATCGGGGTACTGAACAGGCTTGCTGGTAGTGAAGCAATATCTGAGGTATCTGTAAGTTTGTCATACTTAAATACCACTCTACTCTAGCTACCAGTTTTCTCAAAACCGGACTTGCATCCCAAGTCCAGACATGGCTCCCTAATTAAAAATATGAATTTTTCTTCGTTTGATGCAAGCCTAAATCCACAAAAGTTGTTGAGTTTCCTAAGATTATTTTTACCATCTTAATGCTAACTTAATTTCAGTAATGAGAAGGATAATATCATGAATGAGACTGCAACTGAGTTTACAACAAATGAGAACTTTGAAAATATTTTTAGAAGTAAAAATGAAATCTCATTTTTCCTCTATATCCCCTTCCTTAGAATTTTTTGTAGGGATAAACCCTTGACCCCATTAACCCAATGCAGGCACTAAGTCTACATGTTCTCCTCATCCCACAAGGAGACGAGGTCCCCAGTTGGAGCCTATGTTGAAACAATTCTTAATTTTTTTTATCCTTAAGACCTAAACTTTCCTTTTTTAAAGTTTTGGATTTTCATAAAACGCAAGTTTCGTTATCATTCTCAAACACACGGTACCAATTTCCCGAAGAACTCAATTATTTGAATAATAAAAGGAAAAAAACCTAAAAGTATTATAAGAATCCCGATGCATTTTCTATAAAATTATTTTGATCATGATAAGCTTTAAAACTTATGTATTTAAGGTTAACTTTAAAGAGTTTTCGGGATTCGGGGTTTGCTGAAAACATATTTTTCAATAAAAATTGATTCGCGAAATCCCGATCCCCGATTTCCCGAAAGAAAGAGAGTTAGTTTAAATGTCAATTAATTAATTCTCTAACACAAAAAGTTAAGGCTTATGTTAATCATTTCGTGATTTCGAGATTCAGAGTTCAGTAATAACACATCTCTTGTCAACATGATGTTCAAAATCCCGAATCGCGAAATCCCGATCCATAATTTGTGTTAAACCTAACTAGCTCTGTTTTGTCCTTAACCTTGATTAGTTAGTTAATTAAGATGAATTTAAGTCTCATTTTTTAAAACAACTTGTGATTTTGCAACTTTGGAAATCGGGATTCGTCAATGACATACTTCTTGTCAAATGATCCCCGAAATCTCGAAACATTAAATATCAATCAATCACTTTGCTAAAACGTTTAAGTCTTAATTAACACGTCACGATTTCTTGATTTCGGAGATCGGATTTCATCAATGACATACTTCTATACAACACGATCCCCAAAATTACGAAAAACAAAATCTTCAGCTTCAATCTATGTTTAGCACTAATTAATCTTTTTCCAAGGCACGGTTAATGATAATCATTTTTTAAGGTTTTGTTCATGTTTTGGTTTCCGATGGGGTAAAATGTCCCAAGTTTTCTTTAAAAATACAAAGGCGCTAAAATATGGCCATTTAAATAATGAATCAATGGTGATACGTGGTACTAATGTGTATCTTAGTAAAATATCTTCTGCATTAAATGCCTTGAATTCTTGTCAGCTGTGACAATCCCGTCACTTTTAAATGAATTAAAAGAGCATTTGAATGTCTGTGTTTTCATTTTATCAAGCACAAGAAATACTCAGCTAAGCTCATTCATTCATTTTCTGTGATAGGTTTTCCATTTAACGTAAAGTCATGGCACCGAAAAAGGCACCGAAGAAGAGTGAAGATACACAAGAAGGAGGTATCATCTCCGACACCACGCCACACACTATAGACTCCATTAAATCTTGGACTCAAATTTATGAATTTCTAGAATGTGAACTCAAGAATGCTCGTCCTGATTCTGAGAATCACTATCGGGACATAGCTGAATCAGAGCTTCATAAGATCGTTACGCAACCTCGGCTCGTGGCATACAATGATATGATCAGTTGGGCCCTGTAAAAGGTCGATATCCCGACGAGGAGCATATTAAATGATCAAGGAGTTATCGTCGGTTCATTCAACCCAGAACACATACAAGTAATGTATAAACTCTCGCCAAATCCTAAACATACTTTTAATGCCGAGTTTTTAGCAGAGTTTCAGAGGAAAGAATGCACTAAGGTAGACCGGACCTATCCTGATATGATTAGAGAATGGTGGAGGTGTCCATCAAAATTTAGAGCCGATACCCATGGGGTTTATGCTACAACATCCTTCAATGAATACATGGTCTACGTAGCCATTATGCTATGTAGACTTTTTAGAAGAAAAGATCCCTGCCATTTTCATGCAGATTGGGTGCCCTTTTTGGAAGAAGCTTCAGAAGGGTGTCCTTTTAACTGGAGTAAGATTTTGTTGGATAACCTAACACAAGAAATCTCAAACTACAAAGTTGAAAAATCAAAGGGACAATCAGTGGCCTTTTACATGTCAGCATACATTATCGATGAAATCTTATATGTGCCTCCTTTTCCCTTAATGAATTGGAGTTGGAACATAACCTATCCAGAACCCATTCATGAATATCATTCTTCCCTTTGGGAAGAAAATAATAAGGACACATTTTATGAAATTTGTCATTTTATTATAATTCCGATGCATAAAATATTTTTAAGATGCGAACCTCCTCATATTTCTAATACAGTCACAGAAAATCTTAATGCAATAGTCGACTGGTTTATTGATGAGAATTTTTCCTACATTAGGGTTTATGGTTGTTCTATTCCCCCTCATGCACTCCCTAAATTCTTGCCAGACAGATTGGTGTGTAGAGAGGTATCCCACCAGATAGAAAAAGGAGGCATTGGATTAGAGCTAAAGGCATCTCATAAGAAGTCGTGGCCAACTTTCTTTGTACATGTCGAGAAATTTTCATTAATGAATCTAGGACATTCTAAAGTAGAGGTTGAATCACTAGAAGAAGTAAAATTGGTAGATATTGAACACAGAAAGCATGACCCCTATCAATTAATAAGAAAACATTTGATGCATTGTAATTTAAAAGCCTATAAGCATGAAACATCTATTTATGATGGCGTCATCAAGGAGGTTAAATCCTATGAAGAGGTATTGATCAGAGTACAGGACCTGCCACCTGATTCACATATTGGTTTCGCATCATTCCAGAGCCATAGGCGAAGTTGTTTACCCAAAATTTTGCAGGGCGAAGCTACAATCCCACCACTAGAGTAGGAAGGGCCTCCCCCAGGATTTGAATAAAATATATAGGAAAAAGAAAATACTAAAGGAAAGATGAAGGATACTGAAATACCTTCACAAGACATAGAAATTTGCCAGACAAAATAATCAGAGGCAGGGAAGGGAAAGGAGCTAGAAACATCCTCATAAATCCCTAAGGATGTTCCAGAAAAGACAGGAGGAACAACATCGACAGATCTTGGAAGTCCCATTACTTCCTTGACTCCATCGTAGTCCACTTATGGAAACCCCCATGAGGGAGCTCTGTATGTCAGTGATTTGGAGCCAATTTCTAGAGATGAGATTCCTTCATCAGATTATTTTTTCAGTAAAAAGAGAAGGAAAATCTTGAAACAGGAAATCCATCCAAGAGGATATGGTATGATTAAAAAGCATAAGGTCATTATAGATGCAAAAGAAACTTAAAGATGGAGAATTTTCTACAGAGATAGAAGGCATGATGGGAGCTTTAGCATCGGCAAATATATTTTCTGTTGGCAGTTTGAAAACCATGTTGGAAAAAAAAGACCAAATGATAGATCAACTACAGAGTAAATTGAAGGAAACTTAAAGAAATATTAGTTGGGGAATAAAAAAGGGTCTAGATCAAGCTAGATTAAAAGATATTCAGGAAATTCAGAAAATGAAAACAAGCTTGGAGGAAGCAAATGAGATAATACAGGTCACCCAGGCACAGGTCCTAAAACAGGAAGAAGAAAATAAACAATTACGAGATAAAATTTACACTATTTCAAATCAAGTGGTAGAGCTTGAAATTTTCCAGGATCAAGTATTGGGAATACGTTTGAAAATAGAAGAGGAACAATAGAAAGTATTTTTAAATCTAGAAGTTGTCCAGAATTATTTTCAAGAAACAAACAAATCTTTGGAGAAAGTTCTCCAGAAAGAAAGAGAAGTGAAAGCTACCAGAACGACTTTCCAGAAAGAAGTAGCCCTTTCAACAAAGGATGAGGTCAGAAAGATTCAGAAACTATCCATTTCAGAACAAGTTAAAGGAGATGTAATACTTAAAGTGTGGGAAGCATACCTGGCTGAAAATAAAAGAATAACCAGAGATGTCAATGATGATTGCCAAGGGATTTTTTATCTCTTAGAAAAGACTTCATTGAATATTGGACAAAATGATTATCCTGGTTTATTAGGAGATATCAACATTGTCAAGCATCAACTAAGGTTCAAGGAAGAATTGGAGGAAATGAAGGTAGAAATCCCCAAAATTAAGGTAATCAATATCACCGAAATCGACAAGTGGATGGTGATATTGAACTCAAAGTTACAAACTATTAAGTTCATGAGGAAGATAATAGAAGATCGCTTGCCTGAATTACATAAAATATTCTTCATATTTGAGGCAAAGGAGATACTAGATGTTCCCAGAGTTTTGGTGAAGTTTTTGGGAAAATGTGTTCACTGTCTTGAAGCAGAAGAAGGAAGTTCATCAACACCAACATAAAAATACTCTTTTGAATATTTTCATCATTATGAATTAGAAAAGAAATGTAAACGGTTTGACATGATTCATCCATGTAACCGTAGTCTTAGGAAGTTGGTTAATCACCAACAGGAAAATATTTGATGATCATGTATAAATATATTTTGAGAGGACTGAGCAAGGGCTTTTGGGTTTTTTGAGAGAGCCGATTGTAAGAAAATTTTCCATTCACTGTGATATACAATACATATGAGATTCTGAATCCTGCCAACTTGTAGCTATGTGTTCTTTAACCTTGTTTACCATATTTTTCTATGTTTCTCTTTCAATGTCTTTCTAATGAATGATTAATTTGAAGTTTATTTTATACATCTTTTATTATTTAGATTGATTGGGTTATCAAATTATTTACAACTTTTACTCTACAATTGCTATCAATAATTTTAAGATCTGTAGATCATTTGAAACATGATATTTAAAGCTTCATTAGGAATCTCGTTTTCTTCTTTATTTCCTTTTACAATATGAGATTCTTTCATGATTAAAGCCTCATATTTTTCAGTAATATTTCTTTGTTATTTTACGACTCTTAAATTGTTACAAGTCCAGGAAACGAACTCAACTATATTGTTGTTATTATTTTGGATTTTAAAACTATTTTTCATATTCCCATCTTTTAAAAAACCGAAGTGAAAATTTATGAAATTATTTCACAATTAAATAAAATCTTATTCTCCATGACTGTCCCAAATAGAAGACAACCCAACATAGAACCTCGTCTTCAAGATCAAACCAGTATTGATTTAAACCTATTTAATACTATCCTACAAACAACAACTAATCGGGCTGAATTAGAACGTTCACGGGCTGCTATTGAGAGAGATATCAACATCCAAGAACAACAGGAAGCTCGGCAGAGACAATTGAGAAATTGATTATGCTTTACACTTCTTTTTTTATTCTTATCCTTTAATTATCTTTATCTTTACGTATGCCTTGACGGTATACTTTTGTAGCCTTAAAGTATAAGCTCAGGAACAACATCTTTTTGGTGTGGTTGCCGGGGAATGAAGAAACAAATCTTTTCCCTGGTAAGAATGACATTGACACTTTCTTTCTTTGATAGTGAAAAAGGATAGAAAACCTTTTAAGGCTACCTTTTTTTTCACTTGGCGACTCCAAAATAATTAAACTGGCTATTAGCCAAGAAAACACCAGAAAGAACCCAGATAGTAAGAAGACCTCGCTAGTCTTTGATCCGGAAAAGATTTTAAAGTCACAAAGATCACTTAGACAAGTCTTTTTACCCATACGTACTATTTGTTAGTTTGACTTTACACAGTTGAACGTTTCAAAAACACTTGAAAGATATGTCTCGCTTCCCCTCTCATACGATACATTCTCTTTTCCTGAGGTTTTCACCCCAGATTCCCGAGAACCTTCTCCTCATGCGTTCCGAGCTTCATCCTCAAATCCACCAATGGCAACACGAGGAGGTGCTGGAGCTGGAGGTGGTGCCCCAGGAGGAACAATAGGTGGTCAAGTATCGCTTTCTGGAATCTTCACTAAAGTAGCTGCTAGATATGATCCCCTTGTCCTCCCAGTTCCCCTACATGATATCCCTGAAAAGTATATGAAAATCCTTTCGAAATTTACAGGGGAAGGGGATCTGACCGCCCAAGAACATATAAACTTCTTTGACCAGTTTGTTGGCATCCTCGAAATAGAACATGAAGATGTCTATTCTAGACTCCTCGTTTAGACTTTCGAAGGTTAGGTGAGGACTTGGTTTCGATCCTTGGCAGCCGGATCTCTAAGATCTTACGAGGAACTTGAAAGCGCTTTTATTAGACAATGGGGAGAGAGGAAGGACCACCTCTACTACTTGACTGAATTTGGAGCCCTCAGAGAGAAAAACTCAAAATCTGTTCTAGAATTCACACAAAGGTTCAACAAGTTGTATAATAAAATCCTGGTTGAGGTCAAACCTTCACAAACCATAGCAAAGGTGACTTTTGCTAGCGCTTTTGATCCCGATTTCGCCTTATTATTGAGAGAAAGGAGATCAATATATATCACTAAAATGCAGGATGATGCTCTTGAGATTGAATCAAACATGATGGCATCAGGGAAATTAAAAGAAAAAATAGAAACCGGGAACAAAGAAAATAGGAAATTCATAGAGCAAGGTGGACCCTCAGGATCGAGCAAATCCTCGGGAGATAAAATAGATGAGATGGCTAAGGTAATTAGAGAACTTTCAAATAAAATCTCAAAAATGGAACTAGAGAAATTGAAAAGAGATAATTTCCCCAGGAAGGATTTTAGAAGGAATCTTGATCCTCAGGCCCCACAGAAAATAATTAAAAATGAAGATCAAAAAATTCCAACCCCCTTCAAAAGTGAAAAATTCATTGGAGAGGAAGATCTAGAAGATTTTGAAGAGATTGATGAGGATATTAATAATCTTGGTGATGATAATAAATCACCTTATTTATTGAGACAACATTACGAAAAATATTTAAATAAATAAATTACATTGGAAGACAATGTTAGCAATGACACGTCTGAAAATTTGGCCTATCAGGGTATCGCAGATGATATTATAGCCGAACTATAATAAAAATATAATTTAAGACCTAGGAACAAAAGTCTCCCAACTGTTCCAACAAAAAATATCTTGCCAAGGGGCGAAACTGATAAGGTGACTCAAAAGTTGCTGACAAATAGACTACAAAAACTCACACCGCTGACATACAACCTGTCCAGTCGGAGCCAATAAGAACACTCGATGTGAAGACACAGGATCCTATAAATGAAAACAAGTCTGCACCACAAAGAAAATATGAGAAGAAAGGAATGGAGGACCTAAACATAGAAAATGACAAGGCCTTGGGAAATTTTAATCTGGAAAACAAAATAAATAAAATCAAAATTCGTATTCCCCTTGTTGAACTAGCTAAAAATTCCATATATAGAAAACAAATTGCCAAGATGATAAACGTTTCTGAAGATGAAAGTCAGGTCGATGTCATCAACTTATAAGATGACAAGCCGAACATAGTCTTTGGTACACATTTTGAAGGTGCGAGAGACACCGTGGCCCCCTTTTACATCACGTTAACCTTTTTTGACCACCTACTCCATAACTGTATGCTAGATTCCAAATCTTCCCACAATGTGATGCCAAAGGAAATTATGGAGAAACTCGGTCTCGAAATCACAAGGACCTATGCTGACTTATATTCTTTTGATTCAAGAAAATTCAAATGCATAGGCATGATTAAAGATCTGGTGGTAGGTCTAGCACAAATACTAGTAAAAACCATTCTTATGGATGTAGTGGTCGCTGACATCCCTCTGAGGTATGGTATGCTATTATTTAGGTCATGGGGTGCCAATCTTGGAGTATCTCTCCAGCTGGACATGACATACGCTACAATTCCAGTTTTCGGAGGACAATACATGCGTCTTTACAGAGAGACTAGGTTGGCTTTCACAGTAGGTGATCCACATAACCCAATTAATCATCTTGTTTATATTGCTGAAGACGGTTTAGGAAATTGTATATTATCTATTGATGATGATTTTGAAGTAGATGTAGATGAAAGTTGTAAAGAATAAAAAACTGGAAAAGAAGAAATTAAAAAAAAAAATCTATATAGCACTGGTGTATGGAAAATGTATTTTGATGGTGCTTCATCTTTCCTTGGAGCCAGAGCTAGAGCACTCCTTGTGGCTTCCGATGATCAATTTGTAGTCCCCTTTTCATATAGGCTTCAGTGGAATGTGGATTGTACAAATAATGCATGCGAGTATGAGGCTTTAGTGCTAGGATTAGAAGCCGCTAGGAGGATGAAAATAACGAAACTCGAAGTCTTTGGCAACATCGAGTTAATCATAAAACAGGTGAATCGACAGTACTAGGCCAAACATCCTAGGTTGAGGTCCTATAGGAATTGTGTCTGGGATCTGATCGAGAATTTATTCTCCTCTGTGAATGTTCATTTTGTCCTAAGGACTGAAAACCAATAGGATGATGCATTAGCCAAAGCAGCATCAACTTTCACACCCCCTATTGTGTTTAAATTAAAATATCACATACAAATGAAACATCGACCTTCGATACCGAATAACATACAACATTGGCAAGTCTTTGAGGATGATGAAAAGCTTCGAAATTTTTTAAAATCAATAGATGAATTTGTAGAAACGCATACTGATCAAGAAAATCAAAATGATCCCATTTGGATCATGTAGGAGGGGGAGGATTCTAAAGAGTTTCATGATAAAATTGTGAATCACTGAATGCTCATTCTCAAGAATAACCAGATTCCCAAGGGCTTAAGTCCCTTGGAAAGATTGTTCAATCAAGATGATATCCCTTCAAAAACCACTCTACAGCCCCAACCTGAAGAGGTTGAGGACTATGGTATAGGAACTAAAGAAAACCCTCGGATGGTAAAACTATCCAAATATCTATCTACAGAAACCAAAAATAAATACACGGAGTTTCTTAGAAAATACAAAGACGTTTTCGCTTGGTCATATGAAGAACTAAGAACCTATGACACCTCTATGATCGAACATAAGATACCCCTGAAGCCTGGTGTCAAGCCCTTTAAACAAAAACTCCGACAAATCAACCCCATCTTATTACCTGTTATCGAACGAGATTCCAAAAAACTCCTTGATTCAAAGATAATGGTACCACTAAGATATTTCGATTGGGTAGCAAACCTGGTCCCGGTTAGGAAGAAAAATGAGGAAATTAGACTATGTGTCAATTTCAGAAATCTTAATAAATCCTCTCTCAAAGATAATTACCCCATACCTAAAATGGATCATGTTTTAGAAAAAGTGGTAGGAGCTAATAGGATGTCAATGATCGACGAATTTTCAGGTTACAATCAAATTTCCATCAACGATCACGATAAAAAAAAAATAGCCTTTACCACTACTTGGGGTACATTGTTGTATGATAAGATGTCGTTTGGTTTGATGAATGCAGGTGCTAATTTTCAACGGGAAATGGATATCACTTTTGTTGGCGAACGGGATAAATTTGTAGTTATTTATTTGGATGACCTAACTTTCTTTTCTAAACCGGATGAAGATCATCTGATACATCTCAAGCAGACATTTGAGAAATGCCGCAGGTTTGGTCTGTCCTTAAATCCTAAAAAGTCTCACTTCACTATGCAAGAAGGTAAGATTTTGGGACATGTTGTATCTCGAGATGGAATTAGAATTGACCCTAAAAGAGTTGAATCTATAGATACAATAAGTATTCCTAGGAATGTGAAAGAAATTTAGTCATTCTTAGGAAAAATAATTTTTTTGAGAAGATTTATTCCGAACTTCGTTGAAATCGTGAAATTGATCACATATATGCTCAGTAAAAACAATGAAGTGAAGTGGACAGCATAAGCTAAAGAATCCTTTGCATGTACCAAAAATGTTATAAGAGAGGTACTTGTACTAGCGATCCCTAATTATCTCAAGGATTTCCTTATTTTCTCATTTTCCTTTGAACACACACTCGCCGCAGTTCTCCTTCAGAAGAATGAAGAAGGTTTCGAGCAACCGATAGCCTTCTTTAGCAAAAGTCTCCGAGATGCCGAACTCAGATATAATATAATGGAAAAACAAGCATATGCCATGGTAAAAGTGTTAAAGGCTTTCAGAACCTATGTTTTACATTCTAAGGTGATTGCATATGTACCTACGAGCTCTATAAAAGATATTTTGGTTCAAGCAGACAGTGATGGCAAAAGAGGACGATGGCTTGCCAAAATCCAAGAGTTCGACTTGGAAATAAAACCAACAAAATTAGTAAAGGGGAAAGGCTTAGATAAAATCTTAGTTGAATCCAATTTCAGAGCTCTCAGGATAAACAACTCTCAGGGGGAGGAAGAGTGGGTAGATGTGAATGAACTTGAGGATCAAATAACTGAAAACCGAATCGAAGAGAAATTTTCTTCATCAAATTGGTACAAGGACATAGTATCCTACTTGTTGGCATTGAAATTCCCAAGTGACTTGTCTCCATCCAAAGCCAGAACATTGAAGTTGCATGCGGTCAAATACTGTATTTCCAAAAAAACAATTGTATTGGAAGGACCCACTTGGCTTCCTCTTGGTATGTCTGGTCGAAGTAGAAACAGAAAAGGTCATAGGCCAATTTCATGAAGGAGTGTGTGGAGGACACCATACCTGGAGGGATATGGCTTATAAGATCCTGAGAGATTGTTATTATTGGCCCAAAATTTTCTCAGATGTGAATGCTAAGGTACGAGCTTGCAGCCCTTGCCAATTTTTTGTAGGCAAATATAAAATCCCAGCAATGCCATTAGTCCCGGTCAAAACAGAAGATCTTTTTTAGCAATGGGGATTAGATTTCATAGGAGAAATTAATCCTCATTCTAGTTCTCAACACAGATGGATCCTGACTACCACAGACTACTTCACCAAATGGGTGGAAGCTATTCCAACAAGAATGGCTACTGATTTGGTGGTTATAGATTTCTTAGAAGAAAATATTTTGTCTAGGTTCAGTTGTCCCAGAAAGATAGTCACAGACCATGCACACGCTTTTAAATCTATGGCTATGGTCAGTTTTTGCCAAAAATATAATATCGTGCTTGGTCACTCCATAGCATACTACCCTCCGAAAAATGGTCTGGCCGAATCTTCAAACAAGAGCTTAATCAGTATAATTAAGAAAGTGTTAAGCGAAAATAAAAAGTCTTGGCATGTGCATTTGAAATATGCTCTGTGGGAAAATCGGATAGGTACAAAAAATTCTATCGGCACTTCTCCCTTCCAAATGGTATATGGGACAGATGTAGTGTTTCCTATAAACCTAGCACTTCCTGTAATGAAACTATGGCAAGATGAGAAGGAAGAACCAAATCTTGTCACAAGAAGGATAAATCAGTTGATTGAAGTCTAACAACACAGAGCGGAAGTGGATGAAAGGCTGCAGAAATACCAAGATGACATGAAAGTGTTATTCGATCGTAAAGCCAAAGACAAAATTTTTCTCCCCGGATATTTAGTTTTGAAACAGGATGCTAGGAAGGAGGATTCGGGAAAAAATGGTAAATTCGATCACATCTGGTACAGACCATTCAAGGTTGCATCTCTTGAAGGAAAGAACTCATTTCTGCTAGAAAATTTGGATGGTAAAATCCTGAACGCCCCCGTCAACAGGTGTTTTTTAAAACATTATATGGAATAATTGATTTCCAGAATTCCCACTGTATATACTGTTTTGTTTAGTCTTTTATTTCAATAATTTTCTTTGGTAAGTCTATTTGCATTCTGTAAATAAAGAAAAATAAAATAAAATTGCTTTATGTCTCTTTTAGAAATAAGGATACAAAATTCTTAAGGTATCCATTTCCTTAAAACCCTGATACTTTTCATATTTTTCTTTCACAGGATTCTGGCTGACAACCCGACAAGTAAAAGAAACAAACAGACAACCTGAAAGCAGAAGACAAAATTGCCAAAAATAGGTTATAGATAAGATTTTATGTTATTTTAAATGAAGAATGAAAAATGGTAAGGCAAAGGTGTGAGTCCCAGCAAAGTCTATTTTATGAAAACAAAGGTTTTGTATCAAAAAGTGCATTGATTATCTCATAAGTTGATAGGTCAATTAAAAAGTGTTTTTAGAATCTAGGCCTTAAGGGTTTCACTTAGAACAAGATAGGAGGTAAATAAAGTAAAAATATTTAAGAGAAAGTTCCAAGAGTTGGGTTCAATTTATGAACTCTGTTTTTCAACTTCCAGATCATTCTATGTCGCCTCTTTCTACCCTCAGTTTTGAATCAAGCTTCTTTTTCGGGTTTTTCATAGAGGGAGAAGAGATTATGTCTTAACTTTTGAAATTGAAAAATAGTTCTTAATCGGTAAGACCGACCCTCATATTTCTTACTCTCTGACTAAACGTGGTTATTCTTAGGCCGATCCTAACTCTCTTAGGTCTCTTAACAATTTTTATAAGGATTTAAGCTTGCTCAAAGGAAGACCCCTGAAATTAATCTTCCCCTTTTTTCTCTGCAGACTAAGGTGTTTTGAAAGTTGAGAAAAGGTTGGTCTAGAGTAATCAAAACAGGTTGACAAACCTCCATTGAAATTTTTACACAGATACCACCCCTGGTATATTAAGTATCACTGATTTCCCCTACTTCGTATTCATAAAGTAAACATAAGACAGATGGTGAAAGGAAATTCATATTTGATTGCCCCCATCTAGTCCAAAAGACGATGAAAGAAAATTCATTTAAATGATTTCCCTCGTCTAGTATAAAAAGACAGATAACTTCACCGGGGTACTGAAGAGGCTTGCTGGCAGTGAAGCAATATCTAAAGTTAAAAGTATAATTAGCATTCGAAGCGGTGAAAGGAAATGCAGTAAAAAGGGACAGATAACTTCACCGGGGTACTGAACAGGCTCGCTGGCAGTGAAGAAATATCTGAGGTGTCTGTAAGGTTGTCATACTTAAATACCACTCTACTCTAGCTACCAGTTTTTTCGAAACCGGATTTGCATCCCAAGTCCAGACAGGGCTCCCTAATTAAAAATATGAATTTTTCTTCATTTCATGCAAGCCGAAAGCCACAAAATCTATTGAGTTTCCTAAGATTGTTTTGACCATATTAATGCTAACTTAATTTTAGTAATGAGAAGGAGAAGATCATGAATGAGACTGCAACTGAGTTTACAACAAATGAGAACTTTGAAAATATTTTCAGAAGTAAAAATGAAATCTCTTTTTTCCTCTGTATCCCCTTCCTTAGCAATTTTTGCAGGGATAAACCCTTGACCCCATTAACCTAATGAAGGCACTAAGTCAAAAAACCTAAAAGGAAAAAAACCTAAAAAGTATTATAAGAATCCCGACGCATTTTCTATAAAATTATTTTGATCATGATAAGCTTTAAAACTTACAGATTTAGGGTTAGCTTTAAAGAGTTTTTGGGATTCGGGGTTTGTTGAAAACATATTTTTCAATACAAATTGATTCACGAAATCCCGATCCCCGATTTCCTGAAAGAAAGAGAGTTAGTTTAAATGATAATTAATTAATTCTCTAACACAAAAAGTTAAGGCTTAAGTTAATCATTTCACGATTTCAAGATTTGGAGTTCAGTAATAACACATCTCTTGTCAACATGATCTCCGAAATCTCGAATCGCGAAATCCCGATCCATAATTTGTGTTAAACTGAACTAGCTATGTATTGTCCTTAACCTTGATTAGTTAGTTAATTAATATGAATTTAAGTCTTATTTTTTAAAACAAGTTGTGATTTCACAACTTCGAAAATCAGGATTCGTCGATGACATACTTATTGTCAAATGATCCCCGAAATCCCGAAACGCTAAATATCAATCAATCTCTTTGCTAAAACGTTTAATTCTTAATTAACACGTAACGATTTCGCAATTCCGGAGATTGGATTTCATCAATGACATACTTTTATACAACAGGATCCCCGAAATTCCGAAAAAAAAAATCTTTAGCCTCAATCTATGTTTAGCACTAATTAATCTTTTTCCAAGGCATGATTAATGATAATCATTTTTTAAGGTTTCGTTCATGTTTCGGTTTCTGATGGAGAAAAATGTCTCGAGTTTTCTTTAAAAATCAAAAGGCACTAAAATACGGCCATTTAAATAATGAATCAATGGTGATACGTGGTACTAATGCGTATCTTAGTAAAATATCTTTCGCATTAAATGCCTTGAATTCTTGTCAGCTGCAACAATTCCGTCACTTTTAAATGAATTAAAAGAGCATTTGAATGTCTGTGTTTTCATTTTATCAAGCACAAGAAATACTCAGTTGAGCTCATTCATTCATTTTCTCTGACAGGTTTTCCATTTAATGTAAATTCATGGCACCGAAAAAGGCACCGAAGAAGAGTGAAGATACACAAGAAGGAGATATCATCTCCGACACCACACAACACGCTATAGACTCCATTCAATCTTGGACTCAAATTTTTGAATTTCTAGAATGTGATCTCAAGAATGCTCATCCTCATTCTGAGAATCACTATCGGGGCATAGATGAATCAGAGATTCATAAGATATTTGCACATCCTCAGCTTGCGGCATACAATGATATGATCAGTTGGGCCCTGTAAAAGGTCGATATCCTGACGAGGAGCATATTAAATGATCAAGGAGTTATCGTCGGCTCATTCAGGCTAGAACACATACAAGTAATGTATAAACTCTTGCCAAATCCTAAGCATACTTTTAATGCTGAGTTTTTAGTAGAGTTTCATAGGAAAGAATGCACTGAGGTAGACTAGACCTATCCTGATATGATTAGAGAATGGTGGAGGTGTCTATCAAAATTTAGAGCCGATACCCATGGGGTTTATGCCACAACATCCTTCAATGAATACATGGTCTACGTAGCCATTATGCTATGCAGAATTTTTAGGAGAAAATATCCCTACCATTTTCATGTAGATTGGGTACCCTTTTTGGAAGAATATTCAGAAGGGTATGCTTTTAACTAGAGTAAGATTTTGTTGGATAACCTAGCATAAGAAATCTCAAACTACAAAGTTGCAAAATCAAAGGGACAAGCAATGGCCTTTTACATGTCAGCATACATTATTGATGCAATTTTCTATGTCACTCCTTTTTCCTTAATGAATTGGAGTTGGAACATAACCTGTCCAGAACCCATTCATGAATATCATTCTGCCCTTTGGGAAGAAAATGCTAAGAACGCATTTTATGAAATTTGTCATTTTGTTATAATTCCGATGCATAAAATATTTTTTAGATGCGAACCTCCTCACATTTCTAATACAGTTACAGAAAATCTTAAAGCAATAGCCGACTAGTTTATTGATGATAATTTTTCCTACATTAGGGTTTATGGTTCTATTCCCCCTCATGCACTCCCTAAATTCCTGCCAGACAGATTGGTGTGTAGAGAGGTAGCCCACTAGATAGTAAAAGGCAACATTGGATTAGAGATAAAGGCAGCTCAGAAGAAGTCATGGTCAACTTTCCCTGTACATGTCGGGAAATTTTCATTACTGAATCTAGGCCATTCTAAAGTAGAGGCTGAATCACTAGAATAAGTAAAATTGGTAGATATTGAACACAGAAAGCATGACCCCTATCAATTAATAAGCAAACATTTGATGCATTGTAATTTAAAAGCCTATGAGCATGAAACATCTATTTATGATGACGTATTCAAGGAGGTTAAATCCTATGAAGAGGTATTGAACAGAGTACAGGCCCTGTCACCTGATTCACAGATTGGTTTCGCGTCATTCTAGAGCCATAGGTGAAGTTGTTTACCCAAATGTTTGCGGGGAGAAGCTACAACCCAACCATCATAGAGGGAAGGACCTCCCCCAGGATTTGAAACAAATATACATGACAAAACAAATACTGAATTTAAGATGAAGATTACTAAAATACCTTCACAAGACACAAGAATTTCCCAGACAAAAGAATAAGAGGCAGAGAAGGGAAAGGAGCTAGAAACATCCCCAGAAATCCCTAAGGATGTTCCAGAAAATACATGAGGAACAACATCGACAGATCTTGGAAGTCCCATTACTTCCTTGACTCCATCGCAGTCCACTTATGGAAACCCCCATGAGGGAGCTCTGTATGTCAGTGATTTGGAGCCAATTTCTAGAGATGAGATTCCTTCAATAGATTATTTTTTTAGTAAAAATAGAAGGGAAATCTTGAAACAGGAAATCCATCCAAGAGGAGATGGTATGATTAAAAAGCATAAGGTCATTATAGATGGAAATAAACTTAAAGATGGAGAATTTTCTACAGAGATAGCAAGCACGATGGGAGCTTTAGCGTCAGCAAATATATTTTTTGTTGGCAGTTTGACAACCATGTTGGAACAAAAAGACCAAATGATAGATCAACTATAGGGTAAATTGAAGGAAACTGAAAGAAATATTATTTGGGGAATAAAGAAGGGTCTATATAAAGATAGATTAAAAGATATTCAAGAAATTCAGAAAATGAAAACAAGCTTAGAGGAAGCAAATGAGATAATACAGGTCACCGAGGCACAGGTCCTAAAACAGGAAGAAGAAAATAAACAATTACGAGATACAATTTACACTATTTCAAATCAAGTGGTAGAGCTTGAAATTTTCCAGGTTCAAGTATTGGGAATACATTTGAAAATAGAAGAGGAACAACAGAAAGTATTTTTAAATCTGGAAGTTGTCCAGAATTATTTTCAGGAAACAAACAAATCTTTGGAGAATGTTCTCCAGAAAGAAAGAGAAGTGAAAGTGGCCAGAATGACTTTCCAGAAAGCAGTATCCCTTTCAACAAAGGATGAGGTCAGAAATATTTAGAAACTATCCATTTCATAATAGGTTAAAGGAGATGTAATACTTAAAGTGTGGGAAGCATACCTGGCTGAAAATAAAAGAATAACCAAAGATGTCAATGATGATTGCCTAGGGATTTTTGATCTCTTAGAAAAGACTTCATTGAATATTGGAAAAAATGACGGTCCTGGTTTATTAGGAGAGATCAACATTGTCAAGCATCAGCTAAGGTTCAAGGAAGATTTGGAGGAAATGAAGGTAGAAATCCCAAAAATTAAGGTAATCAATATCACTGAAATCGACAAGTGGATGGTGATACCGAACTTAAAGTTACAAACTATTAAGTTCACGAGGAAGATAATAGAAGATTGCTTGCCCGAATTACAAAAAAGATTCTTCATATTTGAGGCAAAGGAGACACTAGACGTTCCTAGAGTTTTGGTGAAGTTTTTGGGAAAATGTGTTCACTGTCTTGAAGCGGAAGAAGGAAGTTCATCAACACCAACATAAAAGTACTCTTTTGAATATTTTCATCATTAAGAATTAGAAAAGAAATGTAAGCAGTTTGACATGATTCATCCATGTAACCGTAGTCTTAGGA
>SNQJ01S0087512.1:0-22906 GCA_010110895.2 Picea sitchensis
TTGAGGAAGTAATAATTATAAGTCTTAGCTTTAATTGCAATCATTGACTTCGTCAATAATTACATTTATTTATGCTCATGTATATTAAAGATAGTCATTAGTTTATGAAGTACTAACCACTGCTGCACGTTTTAGTTTTATTTTCCTTGTCTCGCAAACAGGTGCCCTTTCAGTGGAATATCTTCTCTTTGACTATCTCTCGGCATTAATCTGTGAAGGGAAAGCTTATTTTAACCTTTGAGCCTTAAACCCTTAATCCTTTTCCTTCAACACCCTAGATTACTAGGGACGTCTCCCTTGGGATTAGCCACCCTGAATAGAAAGAGCTCCCCATCGAGGTGACTGTGGGTGGGAAAGCTCCTGTTACGCCAGTTTGACTTGTCCTTTCAAGCTTCTTGACCTATCCTACAAACTGAGCGATAACAGGCCGATCGTGTCACCACAAAGAAGTCTTTGGGAACTTTGTTGTTTCAACTAGTCTATGGAGCAGAGGCGGTTTTCCCTACTCAGCTCGCCTTACCTGTGGCGAAGTTCTTTCAAGACTACGAGGGAGAACCAGATCATATGATCAGAAGAATTCATCAGATAGTGGAAGCGCAGCAGATCAGATAACAAGTGAGGGACGCAGCTTACAGTCATCAAATGAATATCAAATAGGCTTTTGACAGAAAGGTCAGGAAAAAGGAGTTCGAGATCGGGGACTTGTTATTTAAGTGGGATGCACCCAGAGAGGATAAAGGAAAGCACAGCAAGTTCGACGCCCTCTGGATCGGCCCCTTTAAAATCTTTGAGATTTTCTCCAACAACACATATGGGTTGCATGATCTAGAGGGTGAAGAGGTTTTCAACAGCCCAGTGAATGGGCATTTTCTGAAAAAATGTTTTATTTGAGCCTTAGACGGCTCCTCTGTTTGTAAATATTGTCTTTTAGTTCTCTGTTTAGTTTCTTTTTGCATGTTTTCGACCTAATAAGTGACTCCCTAGCCCAATAGCAAGGCACTGAAGCTGCATAAGGAGTTCTTAGAGCATCACAGGGATGAATCTATCCCCCATGGAGCCTAATGTTAGCGATAATTCTTGTCATGGGCTCGAGAGCATTCGGGTCTGCAAGTTGCACGAAATGCTCAAGTGCAGCGCGGGAGAATCCCTATTTTTCCAAGTAGCAGGTCAAGTGAGTGGGCAAAGTGTCGTCGGAAACATCCAAGGTATATTTTGCGAAGAATATCAACGGTCGGTGGGTAATTGTACTCGACCAAGTCACGCCAAGTATAGCACAGAAGTTTTCAAAGAAGTGAACGGTCAGAAGTCTCCGTGGAGAACTCGTGAAGTAACGAGGGCCGTTGATCGTGATCCATTGATGCGTGGGTTCATTTCTTGAACTCGGGGTTCATGAGTTCCGAGGGCGGACCATATCCTTTGGTTGCGTGAGATCGCGAGTCGCGAGAATTGTGGAAAGGAAAAGAGCCATCGCCTCTCGGGATTTCGCGGAGGGAGAGTGTCAAGATTCGACACTCCAACTCGCGAGGTCACGAGTTGCGAGAGGTGCCAACACTTAAGCCTTAGCCGATGGTTACATGTGGAGGGCACCGACAGTAAAAAGAGCTATACAGTATTGCCGAGAAGATCTCAGCCATCCATCCAGAGGGACACGTGGTGCGCGATTAGGCTCCTCGCCTTTTCTCCCATCGCGACTTTGAAGAACGAGGACCAGTCTCCTCCCAGCCGTGAGACGCAAAGCGCCGAAAGCATTCAGGACTCATGCCCACAGTATCACCGAAGTGTTTTCAGCCGTCCATCCAGAGGGACGCGTGGCACCAGATTGAGCCGTCTCGGCATATCGCTCATCGCGATTTGGATTAGCAAGGATCAGCCCCTTCATATTCGCGAACGTCGAAAAGCGCCATGGGAATAGGCACGTGGTCACAATCCGTGGTCACTTGGAAAAAGAGAGGAGCTGCATAAAGAAGGCCTAAGAGCCGAGTTTAGTTACAGAGAGGATCGTTGCGGTCTCCAAGTGCCATTGGATCCGATCTCCATACTGTTTCTCACCTGGAGTAAATGATGACAAGAGCGGGTGGTTGAAACCTCCTTTCATTCATTAAGTGAGGGGATGGAGGGTCTGGAAAACCGTCTACCCGAGGAAGTCCTGTGTATCGGTTTTCTCGAAGACGCCATGCTGAAGTCTTCAACTCGACAGAGAGGTCTGCACACGCTATCCGAACACTTAATAGCTCAGCTACCCTCCTTACAGGAGCCATGCGTAGTTAAGGTGGCATTTAAAGAAAGATATCAGTACGAGTTTGATTGAAGGGACACCCAGCCTTGGGTGACTGAGGAACGCCTCTGTGAGGAAAATTTTCCTGAGTATATAAACTCAGTCTTTGTGTTTTGTAAGTATCGATGGTTGAGCAGAGCTCCCTACTGTAATGTTCTAACAGCTATTCTAGTTTTCAGCTTATGCATCTGTATACGAGATTTCTTGTTTTATGACAGACAGTTCTTCTTACTCCATCTAATTTTCGTCTCATGCTAAGAGAGTTTGTGATCGACTGACTTGCGCGAATTGTTGCAGTTCTGTTGTGATAAAAGAGTTATTGTTGCATTGCTACATTCTCTGGCTTTGCGTTTGAATGTAAGATGATATCGCATTTGGACGTCTTCTTCCTCGGTCTGTTAGAAACCTATTGTTTATAACAGACCTCCTATTTTCTCTTGTACAAGTCTTCCGCCTGTTCACCCTTTACTACAACTCACTGTCTGAAGTTTACACAAGACCTCACTTGCTCATGCATACCTGGCCTAGTTTCAGAGTTGGAACGCTATTGTTTTGAGTTTCCCGCCATTCGATCACCCATCTATGAACAACCGTGACATAAAACTGATGGGCATTGGGCTCTGCTCCTGCTAGCAATCCAGGAGTGACTTCCGTCGCCAACACACACTATCAAGCGATGCGACAAACGCCAGATTTATGCAAACAAAGCACGAGCTCCACCAACTCTTCTACACCTAGTCATCATCGCCGACCCATTTTTTAAATGGGGCATAGACTTCATGAATTTCCATCCTCCATCTAGTAATGGACACAAGTACATTGTCATGGCAGTGGATTACTTTACCAAGTGGGCCAAATCCATGCCGACATTTAACAACACCATTTACACAACAACGCATTTTTTCTTCAACCACGTCATTACCCGGTTCTGATTCCTAGTACAATTAGTCTCCAATCATGGTAAACACTTTGAGAACGAGATCTTTGCGGAACTCTCCTCAAATTTAGGATTCACCCATGATTTTTCCTCACCATACTACCCTCAGTCCAATGGACAAGTTGAGGCTATCAACAAAGTCCTCAAAACCATGCAACTGTGTACCATCAACAAACATAAGACCGAATGGCATCATATGTGGTTTTCCTCTTTATGGGATTATCGTAGGGAAGTCAAAACTGCCACCAGTTTTATACCATTCCACCTCATCCATTGGATCGAAGCCACCCTCCCTATCAAGTGTGAAATCCCCAGATTACGCACTGCCATTGAGCTATTACTTGACACTGCTCTAATGGACCAACGCCTGCTGACCTTAGAGTCACTTGATGAAGATCATCGATCTTCATTACAACACAATGAGGCAGCTAAAAAATGGTCCAAAGGCACCTTCGACTGCCATGTTAACCTTCTCTCATTCAACGAAGGTGATCTCATGTTAGCCTATGATATCTCCCATGATACTCTCGGCCATGGGAAATTCAAGTCCTTATGGAATAGATCCTACATTGTCCAACACCACCTCACTAAAGGCGCCTACATCTTGGCCTCTCCAGAAGGCCACCCTCTCAAAGAACCCATCAACGGGTTGTACTTAAAGAAGTTTTATGCCTAAGCATAGCCCCCCTACCTTAGGTTTTTCTTTGTACACATTTGTATAGTTTTTAGTATTCTCTACCACCAAAACTCCTCGTGTCTGATCTATCACCCATGTTATTGATAGATGCAATATCCATCAGCTTACCACATCGGTTACACTAACAGTGCCAGCCGTTGGACCCAGAATCTCACTTCGGCTACTTGGGCCCTCTATACTCCCTCACATGTCCTACTCCACTCTAGTGGCATATGTTTGGGCTCAGCCAAAAAAAACCAAGCCAAATATGGCGTTGTCATTGATCTCCTCGCCAAGGAAAGTCACTGCCACATTCATCACCTTATCATTCTATTAGATTCCCAGCTTGTCATCCTGCAACTCAACAACATATATCATGTTCACGATCCTTGTCTCTTTCGCAAATACATGCAAGTTAGACTCCTATCTCGTAAATTTTATTCCATCACATTTAAAAATATTCCTAGACAACTCAATCAAGTAGTAGATCACATGGCTAATTTAGTATTATATTAGAATTTATCATATTAAACAACCTTTTATACATAACATCATACATTTGTCACAACACATAGAAAATACATCATACATAAAATCATAACACAGAAAGACATGAATGATCCAAAATATATCCATATATATATATATATATATCATCAAATTTCATAAGTGTTTAAAAAATATATGCATGTGCAATTTCTCATAGGCTCTTGAGTCCCCTCACCCCTATGAGTACACAAAATGGGTATCCAATAAACTATACAAAACTGGGCCCATGAACCCATATATATAAAAAAATCGGCACTCAAGGTGCCCCCAGAGCTCCCTCCCAGGTCCTCTATTAGTTGGAGGGCCCCCACCAGCTAGGGGCCCTCCAGGTCTAGGAGGAAACCCACCAATCATCGCTTCCCCCACCACTGCTGCTCGATGGATCAGGGTACGCAAGTCTACTGGTACTCCCATGCACTGCTCCAGGACCTCCTCATCCTAGATGTGGGCCCACATGACCTTAGGTACACCCTATAGAACCCTCTCGAAGAGTGAGTGCAAATCCTCCAGCATCACCTTGACATCTCCTTGCGGCTCTCTCGTTGGTCCAACACCAACGTCATCTTGTCACCACCTCTGTCCAACCCACAGCTCTGTAGGCACATGTCGAGCTAGTCCCCAGTGATCCGTCTCTCCGACAACCTCTGCCTCTCATCCTCGAGGTCCCACATATACACAACAACACCGGAGATAGTATCAACATCCATATACATATATAATCAATGTTATATATGAAAATTACAAAACATAAAATTACAACACATAGCTTGTTGGTCTGAGTCCTCCCCAGGAGGCAACACCATGTATGGATCATGTTGAAAGTCCATACCCATGTATGGATATCTCAGGATGACCTGTGGCATCTGTTGCCACACTCGAGCCACCATGGCCATGAAAGAATGGCCACCCTCTCACCTCCATGTCGAGACAACACGTGAGCCCACCACATCAGTTGTAGCTCTCGTCACCCCATGGGCTCTAGTAGGATCCTCAGGAACAAAAGAGGCACCCTCTCTAAAAACCAGGCCATAAGAGTGGACCCAAAAGAAAAGTCACTGGAGTCGACTCACCAACACTGGTTCAACTGTCCCATCATCCTGGTATGCATAAGCACACCCCATGCAAACAGGTCCCCATCCAGGACCTACTCCACAACCCTCAACTGACCATCATTGATTTGATGAGTACCCAAGGATATGTATATCCTTGCCACCATCATCGTAATACACTTAGTAAGGAGGTCATCAATGGCCTCAATGTGTATGACCGAACCCGACATAGGGTTCGACCCAGTACAATGGCGAGCCGCCATGGTCTCCACCCGATCCTCCCCAAGCAGATGGGGCTCAACAGGTAGGGCCATCCCATCGAATGGGAGCCACATCAAGAAATATACCTCCTCTGTCGTAGAGAATATAATCTACTCCCCCCTCACTATGAAGCTCTGTAGATCAGTGCTCCACATCCCAATAAAATACTGCAGCTAGAACTCCTGCGATCGTATCAGGGGGCATTCAAAGAACTTGGGAAACTCGTAGGCTGTCAAGTGTCTCTGCATGCCCGAATGTTGCCTCATCGCCTCTCATAACTGATCCCAATCGCGCTCTCTCCAGTGGATCGACATCATGCTATAGGAGTCTTTTGATCACCTACATCCACACAGAAACATTTGATCAGCCTCATCATCCATAAAAACATCAAAAATATAAAAAATTACAAACCCTTAGCCTTGCCCACAGTGCGAGGCTTTCACCTAGACAGGTGCACACCTTTTCTTTGCACAGATGTGGAATAATGCACAGTTGTCTAAGAAAAAACCACGCATGAGTGCATAGCTATCATGTGCGTTCCTGTTTTCCCAACCCTACCGTCCACATGCGCGATTTTGTCAAGCATAGCCGCACATTATGTGTGGGAAATTGGGTTATACCTAGGCACATATGCACGAGTATTTATCCTTTTCCCATGCACATATGCACAAGTATTTATCCTTTTCCCGTACACTGGTGGGACCCTACCCTTAAAATCCCTTGTACGACCCTTCATACAACCCCTACCTATAAACTAGGAAATTCACAAAGTGTGGGATGTTAGGAGCACTAACCTATCTCTTGCCACTCCTATATCGGTGGCCTCACTCTCCCGCAATCTCGAAATATCCTCACATATATCTCTTCAGCTCAGGAACAATGACAGGTACAAATGAGGTGGCATTGTAGGCCCACTAGCCATATATATCCTTTTTTACCCAACTTCCACACTCTCTTATAGGAGCCCATAGCCTCCGTTTTCCGATCTATTCTCAACCATGTCTTTTAGGACATGAGCATTTGTTTTATTGTTCCCCCACATAGAAAAAATCCACCTATCCACATGCTTGTTTATTTACAATTGATTTATGAATGATTTTCATCTAATTACATACAATTGTGAGTTATACTATCTTGTGAAGGTAAAAAATATACAAAGATCTTGTTCATTTATTTCTCTCTTGTCACCATTTTTCACACATTCACTTTTTCTAGTCGGAAACCATAGGGGAACCACATAATCCTCGTTGTTCTAGATGCTTGCAAAATATCCCTCCTATTCTAGGAGGAGTCCCTAGTCTTTCCAACTCACCAACTCAACCATCTCACACCCCAGTGAGTGCTATTGTGTTGGGATCAACTTTACTTGGGTCAAATTCCCAAGGCCACCCATCAATTAGTTCTCCTTCATAAGGAGGCGGGGGTCAAACTTCTTCTCAAGGGAAAAGTACCACCCCATTAAATCCCCCTCAAGGGAAAGGTCCATTACCTACTCACACAATGGCTAGAACTAATCCTCCACAAAATCTCCCTATGCCATACTTGGCATCCCTCAACATTCCTAATTTGACCAAACTTATGAATGACCACCTTTTACATGACGCCACATGGCCCAATATGCCTACCAACCTACCTTCAGATATTCCAAAGTTTGAAGGAAAACTGAGGGAAGATCCCGTCAACCATGTTATGACATTTCACTTATGGTTCTCTTCAAAAAACATCATGGATGATTCCATCTGCTTGAGGTTATTTCAGAGAAATCTCATGGGATCATCAACCAAATGGTATGTCAATGAAAAATCAGGGTCCCATGTGACCTTTGAATCATTGGCCAAGGCATTCTTGTCCTTTTTCCAACTACCAGTTCGTCATGATACTGGCTTAGAAATTCTCTCTGAGTTCAAACAAACCAATGTTATCCATATAGCCGACGACATCCATGAATGGCGTTAGCGATGTAGTTTGTGTAAAGTAGAAACCACCAAAGAACAATGTCCTGATTGGTTTCTCAAATCCCTTATCTCTGTTATTGCCAAGGATGTAGCATCGAATTTCCCTCAGTCAGAAGAGGAAGCCATCAACAAGGCCCAACATTTTTAACTCATCTATGCTCAGTCAGGTTACTTATACATAGTATTTCCTGATGCACTTCGACCCATACCATTCGGCCAGGACAAACTTGGGATGTCCCACATTGCAAATGGGTTGATTGGTTCTATGACCCATCTCAACCCTTATGACTACCCATTACCCACTTATGGTGCACCTCAATATCCGCAGACATATGGAGGGACGTCTTATTACCCTCCTCCCACTCACCAATAGTCATATCCTGTTACTCCCCCTCCACCATTGGGTGGACCCCCACCATTACCCATGATGCACTTGGTCTCTCAACCAAGTACGAGTTCACCCTCAACCCCCACATATAACCTCAATTGTAGTGGAAGTGCTTCAACTTCCTACATGCCATATGGATCATCTCCACAAAACTATCCATATTTTCCATTTTCTGGTCCTCCACAACTAGTTTCTCCTCCACCAGGACAACCACATGCCGACATTAACTTTGTTCAACCCTCTCCCATTCAACATCTTCAAAATTTTGAACAATTGAATACGAAAAATACGACCCATTCGCCGAATAATGCCAAGAAGAAAGGGAAAAACCAAAACAATAACAACCCTGGACCAGGAGGAAATAACACCCAACACAACCATCTCACTTGGGGAAACCAGAATCAAGGCAACCAAACCCCCCAAGGGGGAACCAATAACAATCAAACACGACAAGGGAAGAACAAGAACCTCATAACGAACTTCCCTTGTGCTCTGTGCAGTGAGTATGGACATTATACACACCACTGGCCCCAAATTTACGACTTCAAATGAATGAAAGAATCCATGAACACGCAACGTCCTCCAACGCCCCCTGCCCCTCAGCAGGACGCACAACAATATTTGCAACCACCACCTCATGCCATTTTTCAAAACCCTATTCCACACCAGGTTCTGATGAATACCCAATAGGAGGTCCACCCTTCTCCACTTCAAATGGGGTAGTATCAAAATTCGGGTCCCAATCAAACTGGAAATCCGGCGGATCGCAACATCCTCCTTACCAACGAAGAAAAGATTCTTCTGCAAATACGTGGTCATCAATATGGTGTTCCCCATGAATCTAACCCAACCACCTCAGAAGTGGCTCTATCTACAGCTGGACAACCATTGATGATTCCATGCCCTAACACTGAACCAAACCCTCGTATACCCCATATGTTGTTACGATGAAATGTACATAACCCTCATGCTAGGGAATCACATAACTACACTATGTTTGACGACTTAGCATAGTATCAAGTAGCCATGTATTTATTGGAAGTCCTCTAAACCTATCCAACTCAGTGGAAATCATTAATTTTCTCTTTAGGGGTAGTCGAACCAGCTAATACTCGACCCATCAATTTTGATCTAGATAGCGGAGAACCACGCCTCCCCTCCCTGGTAGCTTTTCAGATACCAGTTAAGATCCATAACATCACAGTTCATCGGTGTATATTCGATGAAGGTGTATCCACATGCATCATGTCCAAAGTAGTATGGAAAAAACTTGGCTCACCTAAGCTAGTACAATCGGCCATCACCCTGAGAGCTTATGATGGTTGCCCATCGTCCCCTGAAGGACTCTTCCAAAATGTCCCCGTAGAACTTGGGGGAAAAACTATTTTAATTGACATTGAATTTATCGACGCCCCACTTGATTACAATATCTTGTTCGAACATAGCTACATGTATGCTATGAAGGTGATATCCTCTTCTGTGTTTCGAGCGATGATGTTCCCCCACAATGGGAAAATCATCACCATCGACCAACTCACACATTGCGAGCCTAATCATTCCGCTAACATTGATAACATTCTCTGACTTTTCCTCACTAGCTTAGATGATTTTTTGGTCATCGACATGGGTCCTAGAATTTTCAAGGACCCATCCTTATTGGGGGCATATCATGGAGCACCACCTCTCCTACACCCATCATCACAAGTGTGTGTAGTATCTTCTAATGGAATAGATATCAGAGACAATACTCCTCCCAATGAGGCCCCTCCCCACATCAAAGTTCCGCCAGTGGGAGAACTATTACCTCAGGAATTCCCTGAGCACTCCACTACACCACTTATCCCATATTGCCCCCCCCTCCAAGGGAAAATCCTAGTTTGGGAGACAGGCCCCCAAGCCATTACCCAAATTCTCTTTTTCTACCCCCCACCTAGAGTCCAAGCATTCCAGGTTGCTACTACTACTACCCTTCCCAACATGGTTCTTGTCAATCCTATCTGGTATCTCCATCCACCCGTTATGGTTCCTACAACATATCTCCCTCCTCAAGCAGAGGGATTATGGATGCAAATCCTAGTACAAGCTCTTGTCACACCACCCCTTCCCCCAACTAGCAACAACACCCCCACTGCTAGGGGCAGATGCAAGAAGAATGAGCCCACAACTCCACTTCCTCCTGGAGATCAACCTCCTTGTGCACTATGTGAAAGAGAAGGACACCCCACTAACAAATGTCCTACTCTTCCTGAGTTACACAATGTGATCCATCTCCCTAGAGAAACCACATTTCTCGTAACTCCACCAAGTACCTCCACTGCTACTACGGAGTCCTCAACCACACGCAATAAAGGGTTGTGAACCAAATTCGCTTGTGCCATCTGTTTAGAGTATGGCCACTACACTCATCATTGCCCATCTCTACCTCAATTTCACCAAATGTTAGCCGCAATACGCCAAACATCTCGTCCAGAGCCCTCTCAGCCACTCCTTACTAAGACTTACATTACTGAAATTTGATATATGAACGAGGTACCCTCCACGGTATAAAGACATTTAGTTTATGTCCATCGGTTCCTCAATCCCTCTACATGATATCCCATTTATGTCCTCACCACTTGAGGACAACGACACTTACCCATTGACAGTTTCCCCTGTCAGCTCCTAGGATCCCCTGTATTCTCCCATTTTTCACTACGATGAAGATATCTTGGAGGAACTCACTACCCCCGATTGCCCATGGAATGTGCTCCATCATCAAGCACTTTTTCTTTCACAGGAGGCATTTCACCCTCCTATCCAATCCTACATGTGTGCAATCGAAACCAAGGATTTTATTCCTTTGGGGCATATAGACTAATTCAACAACCCTTTTCCATTAAACCAAGAATCGTATAAGAAATCACCATCGTCGCCACATGCTCCCATGAAGAACTCATTTCTTACAAAGATCTCTTTCAGGAATACCAATATATTTTTACTTGGTCATATATAAAGATGCCCGACCTCGATCCTTCTATAGTCGAATATCAAATCGAAACTTGTCCAGAGGTCTCCCTTGTTCGTGGAAAGAAAATCATCCTTCACCCATCCAAATATGTGGCTGTCAAAGCCAAAATTGACAAGTTACGCGTTGTCGGATTCATTTACCCCATAGCGTACACATCGTGGGTCTCCAACCCTATTCTCGTTAACAAGAAACATGGAATTATTCACGTCTGCATTGAATTTCACGATCTCAACCACGCATGTCCCAAACACAACTTTCCAACCCCTTTCATCGACCAAATCATCGATGATGGTGTCGACCATGAGGCATTTTCCTTTATGGATGGGTTCTCTGGCTACAATCATATTCAAATTCATCCAACAGATCAGTACAAAACGACTTTTACTACCCCTTGAAGTACCTTTACTTATCACGTCATACCTTTTGGACTCAAAAAATTTGGTGCTACGTTTCAATGGGAAATGACCTATGTTTTCCATGATATTACTTGCATCATCCTTTCTTATTTGGATGGCCTCACTACTCGATCCAAAAAATGAACCCAGTTTTTAGACGACTTACGCATCATTTTCCAACGGTGTCGCCAATATAAATCCACTTGAACCCCCTCAAGTGTGTATTTTGGGTCATTGTCGGGAACCTCCTTGGGTTCATTGTCTCCCACCATGGCATCACTGTGGACCCCCTCAAGGTCCAAGCTATCACAAAAATTCCACCACCTAGAAATTTATGCCAACTTTAGAGCCTACAAGGAAAAGCCAACTTTTTAGGTCACTTTGTCCCAGACTACGCCACTCGTGCACATGGTTTTCTCCACTTACTACATCATGATATCCTATTTTGATGGGATGACCATGCTCAAATGTTTTTTGATGATTTAAAAACCTCCTTATCGAATGCCCCTATGATTAGTCCCCCAAACTATGATCGTGATTGCATCCTCTACTTATCAACCTCAACTATCTAAGTTGCAGGAGTCCTTGTCCAATTAGGCGATGATGGGCCTGAACATGTGATTTAATACATTAGTAAAAACCTTTCAGGGCCACCCTTGAAATAAAATCATTATGAGAAACTCACCTGAGCAGTTTTCCTCAGAGTCCAAAAAATGCGACACTATATTCTACTTTGATCTACCAAGGTCATTGCAGACTCCAAACCCATGCAATACTTTCTTAGTCACCAACAGATTGATGGAAAATTTTCCTGATGGATCGTTATCCTCCAGGAATACGATTTAGAATAATCTTCTCCTAAAAGAAATAAATCTCTTGTCCTCACCGAACTCATTATGGCTTTTCCTTCATCAATGAGGATTTCCCCAATGACCACCTCTTCTTCATCCCTTCTGATGAGCCCTGCTACGAAGACCTCCTCATCTACCTTCGTACACAAAAGTTTCAGTCTCATCTCTCTCAAGATGATCACTGACGGATTCACCATCAGGACCCCCGATACCTCCTCATTGGAGACATTCTCTATCGACGCAAGGTCGACACCATTCTTCGACGATGTCTTACCATCGACAAAGCTGACAGAGTCTTGAACGATTTCCACAGTGGCGCTTGTGGTGGCCACCTTTTAGGTATGTCCACTGCCTAAAAAATCATTTGAGCATGGTACTTCTAGCCCACTTTGTTTCATGATTGCATCCACGCTATCAAGTGATGCGAAAAATGCCAACTTTATGCAAACAAAGCACGACCTCCACCAACTCTTATACACCCAGTCATCATCGTCGATCCCATTTGTAAATGGGGCAAAGATTTCATGACTTTCCATCCTCCATATAGTAATGAACACAAGTACATTGTCATGGTAGTGGATTACTTTACCAAGTGGGTAGATTCCATGCCCATATTTAGCAACACCATTGACACAAAAATGTGTTTTTTATTCAACCATGTCATTACCCGGTTCAAAGTCCCACTACAGTTAGTCTCTAATCATGGCAAACACTTTGAGAACGAGAGATTTTTGGATCTCTCCTCAAAGTTAGGCTTCACCCATGATTTTGCCTCCCCATACTACCCTCAGTCCAATGAACAAGTCAAGGTTGTCAACAAAGTCCTCAAAACCATGCTACAACGTACCATCAACAAACATAAGACCAACTGGCATCATATGTTGTTTTCCACTTTATGGGCTTATCGCAGGGCAGTCAAAACTGCCACCGGTTTTACATCGTTCCACCTCATCCGTGGGATCGAATCCACCCTCCCTATTGAGTCTGAAATCCCCACATTACACTGCCATTGAGCTATTACCTGGCACTTCTCTAATGGAGTAGTGCTTTCTGACCTTAGAGTCACTTGATGAAGATTGTCAATCTTCATTACAACACAATGAGACAGCTAAAAAATAGTCCAACGCCACCTTCGACCGCCATGTTAACCTTCTCTCATTCAATGAAGGTGATCTCGTGTTAGCCTATGATATTTCCCATGATACTCTCGGCCATGGGAAATTTTATTCCTTATGGAATGGACCCTACATCATCCAACACCGCCTCACTAAGAGTGCCTACATCTTGGCCTCGCCATAAGGCTACCCTCTCAAAGAACCCATCAACGGGTTGTACTTAAAGAAATTTTACGCCTAAGTGTAGCTCCCTTACCTTAGGTTTTTCTTTGTACACATTTGTAGAGTTTTTAGTATTCTTTACCGCCACCACTCCTCATGTCTGATCTATCACCCATGTTATTGACATATGCACTATCCATCAACTTACCACATCGGTTATGCTGACGGTGCTAGCCGCTAGACCCAAAATCTCGCTTCGGCTGCTTGGGCCCTCTATACTCCCTCACATGTATTTCTCCACTCCAGTGGCATATGTTTGGGCTTGGGCACAAAAAACCAATACAAATATGATGTCATCATTGGTCTCCTCACCGAGGCCAGTCACCGCCACATTCATCACCTTAGCATTCTATTAGATTCCCAGCTTGTCATCCTGCAACTCAACAACATATATCATGTTCACAATCCTTACCTCTTTCGGAAATAAATGCAAGTTAGACTCCTATCTCACAACTTTGATTCCATCCCATTTACACATATTCCCAAACAACTCAATCAAGTAGTATATCACATGGATAACCTAGTATTATATTGGCATTTATCACATTAAACAACCTTTTATACATAGCATCATACATTTGTCACAACACATAGAAAATACAACATACATAAAATCATAACATAGAAAGACATGAATGATCCAATATATATATATATCATCAAATGTCATAAGTGTTTACAAAAAATATGCATGTACAATTTCCCATAGGCTCTTGAGTCCCCTCACCCCTATGAGTACAAAAAATGTGTATCCAATACCCTATACAAAACTGGGCCCATGAACTTATATACATAAAACATTTGGCACTCAAGGTGCCCCCAGAGCTTCCCCCCAGGTCCTCTATCAGCCAGAGGCGCCCCACCTGTTGTGGGCCCTCCACGTCTAGGAGGTAGCCGACTAGTCATCGTTGCCCCCGCCACTACTGATTGATGGATAATGGTATGCCACTCTGTTTGTAATCCCACGCACTACTCCATGACCTCCTCATCCTCAATGTGGGCCCACATTCCCTCAGGTACACCCTATAGAACCCACTCGAAGCGTCAGCGTAGATCCTCCAACATCACCCTAACATCTCCCTATGGCTTTCTCGTTGCTCCAGCAGTAGCTTCATCTTGCCGCCGCCTCTGTCCAACCCATGACTCTGCAGGAACCTATCGAGCTGGCCCCTGGTGAGTCGGCTCCCTGACGACCTCTACCTCTTGTCCTTGGGGTTCCACATCTGCACAACAACACCAACGATAGTATCAACATCCATATACATATATAATCAATGCTATCTATGAAAATTAAAAAAAATAAAAATACAACACATACCTCGTTGGTCCTAGTCCTCCCTAGGAGGTAGCACCATGTCTGTATCATGTCGATAGTCCATACCTGCGTATGGATATCTTAGAATGACTTGTGGCATCTGTTTCCACACTCGAGCTATTGTCATCATGAAATAATGGCCACCCTCCCCACCTCCATGTCGGGCCAATACGTGGGCCCATCACATCAGTCACGTCTCTCGTCTCCCCATGGGCTCTAGCAGAATCCTTCGGCGCAACAGAGGCACCGTCTCTAAAACCAAGGTCACCAGAATGGACCAAAAAGAAAATTCACCAGAGTCAGATCACCGACACCAGTTCAATTGTCCCATAATCTTGGTATGTATAAGCACACCTCATGAAAACAGGTCCCCATCTAGGATCTAGTCCACAAACCTCAACTAACCACCAGTGATCCGATGAGTACCCAAGGATCTGTATATCCTCACCACCATCACCACAATACACTCAGTAAGGAGGTCATCAATGGACTCAATGTGGATGACCGAACCTAACATAGGGTTCGACCCAGCACAATGGCGATCCGAAATGGTCTCCACCCAATCCTCCCTGAGAATATGGGGCTCAACAGACAGGGCCATCCCACGGAATGGGAGCCCCATCAAGAAATATACATCCTCTGTCTCAGAGAATATAAGTTGCTCCCCCCTCACAATGAAGCATTGTAGATCAGTGCTCCACATCCCAATCAAATACTGCAGCAGGAAATCCTGTGATCGTATTAGGGGGTAGTCAAAGAACTTTAGCAACCCGCAAGCTACCAAGTGTCTCTGCACACTCTACTACTACCTCACCTCCTCTCATAACCGATCCCAATTGTGCTCTCTCCATTGGACTGACATCATGCTATAGGAGTCTGCTAATCACATGCATCCATAGAGAAACATTTAATCATCCTCATCATCCATAAAAAAACATCAAAAATATAAAAAATTACAAACCCTTAGGCTTTCCCACAGTGCGCAACTTTCACCTAGACAGGTGCACACATGTGCTCACCTGTTCTTTGCATAGATGTAGAATAATGCCCAGCTGTCTGAGAAACATACGCACGTGAGTGCATTGCTGTCAGTCAGATTGGCATGCATCTCATGCACGCCTATTTTCCCAACCCTCTCGCCCACATGCGCAGTTGTGTCAAGCACAACTTCACATTATGTGTGAGAAATTGGGCTATACCCATGAACATATGCACGAGTATTTCTTCTTTTCCCACGCACTGGTGGGCCCCTACCCTTAAAATCTCTTATACAACCCTTTGTACAACCCCTACCTACAAACTAGGAAATTCATAGAGTGCAGGATGTTAGGACCACTAACCTTTCTCTCGCCACTCCCAGATTGGTGGCGTCATGCTCCCACAATCTCGAAATCTCCTCACAGATATCTCATCATCTCACGAACAATGATAGGTACAAATGGGGTGGCATTGTGGGCCCACCAACTATATTTATCCCCTTTTACCTAACTTCCACAGTCTCTTACAGGATCCCAGAGCCTTCATTTTCCGATCCATTCTCAGCCATGGGATCTTGGTCCCACCATCTACACATTCACATTCCTCAGGTCATCATCTGTACTTGGCCCCAGAGGAGCATTTTTCTCATGTCATGTTTAGGTACGCGTACTCACTTTCAATTTTATCAAATAGTTGTTATATGCTCTTTATCATCAAATATTGTTCACGTCGGGTATTTAGTTTTCATGTGTGCAGGTACTTGTTTCGCAAGCTTACAACCCCTTCAGGTATATGTTCAACACTGGCATGTAATTATTTCCTCTATAAATCAATTGCATATCCCATTCACACCCTCTGACATTTAACTTTAGGGTCCCTACATCCAGCTCTGTAGTATCTTTACCTCTGTCTCATTTTGGGTACTATGAACCGGTAGCACTTCCCCCCACATGAGTTTTCCCATTCATAGTTCCCCTTAGAAACTTGACACTCATGCTTATTTCACCCCTCAGGGATGGGATTCCTGATCATATTTTTCATTTCTAAGAATGAACCCCATACTTATTCTCATCATATTGCTAACCTTCCCAATGGACTCCCAGGTCATATCATCTTGGTTCTATTGACTGCATCTCCATAGTATCAGTATCCCTCCATCTCATCCATCATCAGGTTTCCCATATGCAGAGTCCTCCATCCAATTACCTAATACAGAAACCCACCCATGGGCCCCCCACCCTCCACCAATTCTCTTTAAAAAACTTGTGCCCTCATAGGCCAAGCCATCTTTCACTGGGGCACCTGTTTCTGTACCTATTCACTCAACCCCAATTATTCTTTATTTCTTTGGTAATTGTAAAAATCCTTTTGTTTTTAACGTATACATAACTTTTTTGTCGTCATCCTTGATGGCCTTCTTTTTCCTGGCAAAGAAACCCATGTCACCCTTGGTTGGGGAATCCAATCTCTTTTCATTCCAACATCATTCATGAACCCCGAGTATCCCAAGTCCATATACCCATGATCTTTGAGTTTGTCCACTTTGTTAGCCTCTGGCACAATTTAACCCCATATCTAGTTGTCCCCTTGACGCTAGATCTAGTTTTACAGTTGGTGCCAATCATCCTTCAACACCTCAACCGAGGGAAATCTTGAGTCCCACAACATCTTGAATTCATTCATGTTACCCTTCAGTACTTGATATCATATATTACTCAGTGGATTTCATGAAGCCCTTTGCTTATTGGAGTCATGTCTCCCTTCCTGTCAACATCAGCATAGTTTCTCGAAGGGTGACAATATCTTGACTCTCATTACCTTTTCAATGAGGAGTCTCAGATAACACAGAGATAATCGTCATTACTCTCTGATTCCATTGACCCCCATAACATTCGACTTCAACAAACTCTCATGTTATGGTGGGTCTTACTATGTGACTATTGCAGTTGTTTCATACAAGCCGAAAACCTCTGATCTGTTAGGCCATCAATGCCTATGAGTCATCGACAATTCTTACAGTTGTCCTTGCCTCACTTCAGAGTCCATTCACCATTCAAAATTGTTATCTGTCGTTATCAACCACCCCCGAGGGCGCTGCAGTTATATACAGTATCATTCATCATCAGTTACAGTCCCACATTTTGGTTTCATGACACGAGCATGGGGCATGCCCGCCTCGTTTGTACACAGACAATTATTACAATCATCCTTGCCTCACTTTAGAGTACGTTCACCATTTAGAACTGTTATCTGTTGTTATCAGTTACATTCCCACATTTTGGTTTCATGACACAAGTATGGGGCATGTCAGCCTCGTTTGTACACACATTTTATTTTTTCTCCCTCGAGAAATGTTTGGGTCCCACAATTTTCCCTCTCCCTCTAGCGGATCACTCTTGCAGTTCCTCTTTCACTCTTCCTTACAATGACACTCTCAGCAAAAGAAACATTGATGTATTTCGGCTATACGTATTCTCCTAACCTCACACATCAGGGGGCATATGTTATCACTGAAAAATCGTCCGCAACATTGCACACAATGGTTGAAGAAACAAATCAATGCCAGCAACAATTAGTCCACCTACAACACCAAATTCCATCAAAAGGAAAAAAACTATGTAAGTGGGTCAAAAATCAAAGTGCGCAAATTCACCAAAGAAAGCACATGCACAGTGCCCAACATGCACGGGCTAACACAACCCTCATCATGCACTATGCGCAAAATGTGTGACTGTCTACGAGAAAATCCACATGCTTCTGTGAAAAATGTATTTATGGATCTTGTCGGCTCCTCAACCACTTCTAGTCCGACCCCCAACACGATTTGACACTCATATCTGAGAGAAATATAGCTTGGAGGTTGGTCAAGTGCTAGAGGGTGACCTAAAAGGCCCCTTGTTCACACTATGAAACAATTACATTTTTCCATGAATGAATGCTATAAATAAGGGCCATGCGTGTGCTAAGAAACCAATATCTTCAAGGTATTGTTATGCTGCAATAATTATTCCTTGAGAATCCTCTTTTCTTTTTGAATCCTTCAAGCACCATTGCAATAGGCCATTCCACTCACCTCTTGAGGGAATAGGCATAGTTTTTCTTCACCATTTGTCATTTCTTCCATTATAAGGAGAGAAGATCTCTAAATTAGGGAACTCAAGATCCCTCCCAAGGAGGAAGAGGGGACTCATAAGTCCTTTCCTTTCTCTACGGTGTTTTGTTTACTAATATATTGATCCATTGGTAGCAATATGATGGTCATTGTTTTATTTTCATGGTTCTAAGTTTCTCAAGCTTTCTAACATTTATTTATTAGTTGTTTTTAGTTATATTTCTTTGTTTTCATGTGTGTTTGGCTTATCGAACCCACTCACAATTTTTTTTCTTATTTAGCAAGCTTATCTAAACATGCAAGTGTTGTTGTTTTTCTCACCCAAGTGACAAAACCAACACAACAACAACCATCTAACCAAATCCAATGTTGATCCATCTCTATTTTCTTCTCCTTAAGGTGATTTTAAAACAACTGAAAGCAATGTTGTACGTAGGCTAAGTCATAGCACCAATCATCGCTTATGTAGAAGTGACACTCCTTCAATATAACTTTGTTTTCTTTGTTACTATTCAACCCATTTGTATATGTGATATGGACCATTATGCTGACCCACTCTGAGTGATAATATTGTCTTAGAATCTCATTTTGCGGTTGAAGGGTGTATTTCTATGCAAAATCAACCATTGATAACACAATACCAATGGGAAATGTATCTCTACATATTCTAAATTTCTCGTCTTGTCATTAAGCCACATGGACATGTTGAACATAATTTCATGTCTTTTCGATGAAGTCCTTCATGAAGTCGCATACTTGTATCTGAGAAGTCACCAATTGTGTCTTTTTTCTTCCCTTTCCTCCATCAATATCATATGCAACATATTTAAATATTTTCAAGGCAACCTCCTTCCCCCCCAATTCATACTCATCACTTACATGGATGCACTTGCTCAGTAATGTCATTCCACTACACCTGGGGCATGTCCCATCTAAGCAATCCTTTTGATAAAATGTACAACCCTCTGGTCTTGTACACAATATATTGTGAATAAAGTCTCTAGATGACAATGATGACAATATCACTAAGCATTCCTACAAAAGGGTGTTGTGCAAAACATGAAATCTGTGTGTGTGTGTGTGTGATAATGATAACCATACTCAATGTGATATCTACAACAACATGTGTTACAAATTGTGTTTATTTGAACATACCAAGGCTTTCATTTATGGAAAGATCTTTGGCCCAAGTTAAGTGCAATATGTATTGTCCTGAATCTCTCATACAATTATGTATATGTAATGTCAATAAAGTTTTTAATATGGGGTTCACAGTCCCTATATACCCTTCTCAATTTTAGTAAATCGTTTTGGTTGGAAGAAGGCCTAGTGTTCTCATGCCATAAATCCTTTATTAGTCCCTTAACTGCTCCAATTAACTTCATGTTAGAACAAGGTAGCCTACCAGTGAAGACCCAAAAATATGTTGGGCCACCTGTGTCGAGGCTATCTCGTATATGAAAATACTTTTTAAGGGTTTTGACATGTCATTTCATGAGGTGTGAGGTTTGTTGTAGAAAACGATGTTTTCTTGTGATTTTTCTAGCAATTGATTATGACAAGACACATCGGGATGCATTGCGGTCTTTAGAACATGATTTCTTACCAATTCTTTGAAAATCATTTGGAAGGTTTCTAACAATATGATGACTTGTTTCTAAACTTTTGACTATTTTAATGCCTAAAATTATCCCAACAACAGTCAAACTTCTAGATTTTAACAGAGCCAAAAATAATTGACATTTAATAGCATTAGATTTTGGTTCAAAATATTCTTTAATGATTTTATAAGAATGATAATGAATAGTATGGTTAGGTAACTTACTTTCAAGTGATGCTAGACCACTTTCATCGACTTGAATGCATTCATGATTTCTTTTCCGCACAATGCTCAATCTAGGTAGGGATGATTAACCCCTATTCTAGAACTCTGGACCTCCCTGTTGTGGAGTTAAAAATGTTTCAGTTCTTGCCCCTTCAATCACTGGTGGATCAAATCTGGGAGGAGGGTGGACATGGGATTGACTAGTTTCTGGAACATTTGACTATCCAACAAGAGGATGCACCACATGAACTTATTCACCACAATGTTGTACAATAGTTGCCTCTCTAATTTCATCTATTTTATAATCAGATTGAAGAAAATCCTCCATCATATGGTAATCCACAACAAGTTGTCTTGATGAGATACTAAATATATTGGTCTCTACCAAACTCTTGTGCTTTTCTTGTGGTGATGGAGGAGAAACAACAACGACATCTGTTCCGCTAGAAATTGGATTTCCCTCCTCTGAAAGCCTACACTTTGACATACATAACTTTTCCTTTTCTCTTTCTTCTTCTACCTTTTTTATAGTTTCTCTTTTCTCAGGGAATTTATTTCTTGAATCCGTCGATTCCCCATGTTTAAAGAGAAAAATTGGCTTCCAAACACCCCACCACAAATTTGTCTTTTTATTACACAATAAGGTACAACCAACAATTCCAGTTCCAAATGGACAAATTTGTCTTTGTATTACAAAAGAAGAAAAAACTAATAATTCCAATTCCAATTGGACAAAATTGTCTTGGTATTACACAAGAAGAAAACTAAGAATTCTGATTCCAATTGGATAAATTTGTCTTGGTATTACACAACTAACAATTCCAATTGGACAAGTTTTTCTTCCAATTCCAAGAAGACACAAGAAGACAAAAACAACAATTCCAATTGGACAAATTTGTCTTCCAATTCTAAGAAGACACAAGAAGACAAAAATAAAAATTCCGATTGGACAAATTTTTCTTCCAACCAAGAAGACACAAGAAAACACAAACAACAATTCCAATTCCACTTGGACAAATTTTTCTTCCAATTTTTCCCACAATGGTCTTGCAATAGCACAAAACTATCTATGAATCAAACAACAAGACTAAAATAAGAAAAAATTGTATGTGCATGCTATTTTTGTGTGCATATGTTGAGAATTATTGGTCGGGCTTGAGATAGATGAGGTATTGGAGTGTGCTTGGCACCAAAAAATGCCCAGCAGGAATGTGTGCATGCTCCTAGAATGTGTGCGCACTAAAGTGAGTCTGCGTTCTAGGAACATGCATGCGTTCCTACTGGCATAAACAAGAAATAGCTACAAGGATATCAAGTCACAAGAGTGCATGTGTGCTCTTAATGCAATGGATATAGAATTTATTATAGATCAGACATATTTATGAATAAGTATGTATATGGGTATGGGGATAACTAGGACCTAAGGCGTTAAGATTGAAAGTGTTTTCAATCATAGAGCAATGGTTAGAGTACCAAGATTTGGGTGATGTGGGTGCAAGGGTTGTGGGGCATTTAACAAGAGGTGTATACATAGTGCACTCAAGGATAGAGTGTAGAGGGGGTGAAGGGTTGAGTATAGGTTATTCCTAGGCTTAGATGGATATAGGGGGTTATAGGTCATGGTCTACATCAAGCTCTAGGTCATGGTCTACGCCAAGCTCTAGTTCATGGTCTAAATTTATCTCTAGCTCTATGTCATAGTCTAGGTCATGTTCTAGCTCTATCTCATGGTCTACGTCATGGTCATTGTATAGGTCTAGGTCATGGTCCAGGTATTTCCATGTCTAGGTCTTTCTATGTTTAGGTCTAGGTCTAGGTATTGACATGTCTAGGTCAAGGCCATTTATTTCCTTGCGATGTAGGGAGGGGGGTGCAGAGAGAGGAAGGAAGAGAGTGTGAGAGGGGGACATGGGAAGAAAAAGAGAGTGAGAGAGTGAGGTACAGTGAGATAGAGAGAGGGAGTAGAGTGAGAGAGAGTGACAAGAAGGGGGGGAAG